>SJYT01014742.1:29477-110532 GCA_006410635.1 Cephalophus harveyi | reverse complement strand
CACACGCACTGCTGCTCCCCGAGAGGCGTCCAGGCGCTGCTGCACTCGCAGCCGAGGGCTCGCTCTGTCCTGACTCTGAACCATCCTCCTCAACTCGGAAGACCCACTGCTGGCAGCCGCCCAGCTGTCCTCTCCTCCTCCACCCGCCCCTCCCGTCCCCCCAGCCCGGCCCGCGCTCTGGGGGCTGCCCTGCGAGCCCCTCTGCCCACACTTCTCACCGAGGCTGCACCCCGGCTGCAGTTATCCTCGGACCCTTCAAGTTCCCCTCCGTGTACACACCACGCCCCTTCCCCATGGCCCGTGACCTCCACGTCTGCTCCAGAAGCCCTCCACGACTCCCGACCGCCCCTCTCGTCCTGAGACCTGCCTCCGTCACCCGGCCCCAGAAAGCCAGTGCACCACCACCCTGCCCCTGGTCCTGCGTGGCAGATGGCTGAGGAGTAACCACCCCGGACCCAAACGGGCTCCTGCCACAAAAGCCCTTCCTCCCGTGGGCTCCAGGGCAGCCTCCTGTCCTGCTGTCTCTTATACACATCTAGATGTGTATAAGAGACAGGAGTATGAAACCCACTCTAATTCTAACTGAGGGAGTGACCCCGCCAGCCCCAGGCCCCCGCTGCCCCCCAGGCACCCCCAGGGAAGGCCCGCCCGCCCCTAAGGTGGACCATTTCCCTCCCAGAAACGCTCCTCTTCTCTGTGCTGGCTCCAGCGTCCCTGGCCACCCTTCCTCTCACAGCCACACCGCAAATCTCACCAGGCTCGCTGTATGTATCTCAGCCTGGAGACCTTTTCCAAACCAGTGCCTGCCAGTTAACTCCAGTGCGGCTACTCGGTCCAGGGTTCAGGAACACAGGACACTGCTGATCCCAAGACTCCAGTCCACGGTCCTGCCTCTCCCCAGAGTCTCCCACTTTCTTCCCATCCCCACTGCGACTCAAGGGAAACTTTCACGTGGAACCCGACCTTTCAGTCCACTTCTCTGAACCCATCGACAGCTCCCCACTGCCGTCAGGAGAAAACGCCAAGCCCTTAAGACGCAAGTGGGCCTGGGCCTGGTCTGGGTGCACACTCCCCGCGTCAGGTTTGCCCCGAGCGCCACACCTCTGTGAGCAGCACCAGACACTCAGCACCTGCTCACGCCCGGCCAGACGCCAGCACCGGGGGCCTCTCCTGTTAGGTGTGTGCTGGCCTCCCGCCAGGGTGAGCCCCCAGCCCAGCCCCCAGCAACGCAGACGCCACCACAGCGCCCTCATGAGCAATCACCCAAGACCCAAGCAAGAGTGACCAGGTCCTGTCACCTCTGTGCCCGCGGTGTCCAGCACCATGTCCAGAACATAACAGACATGCATTACGGTTCCTAAATGAAGTGATTCAAAGGAGCCATTAATCTCTTTCTTCCTTAAGCCAAAAAGCATACAAATCTGCTCTGTCCTAACTTCCTCTATATGTAATTTGGTTCTATGTTTTCCAAGTCTCCTAGTAAGTATGTTGTGAAGTGAAAGTTGCTAAGCTGTGTCCAACTCTTTGTGACTCCTATCATTTTCACAATTTAAACAATAAAAAGGAAAGAGAAAAAAAGACTAACTTCCTAAGAAATTACACAAACCATTCTGCAAATACACAGAGATGATGAATTCATTGCATGAAGGTGGAGAATGCAGCAACCTAAGTTAACAGGCATGCATGCCATACATGGACTTTCTGTCTCTGAAACACTCCAGGGCGACAAACACCTGTGTAACTCACTCACTCCATCCCCACTACGTGTTCAAAACTAAAGATAAGAGTAAACAACTATGACACAGTCCTCCATAGGAGACTTAAAACACGCTGCAGATGAAGACAGTAAGAATGCACCCCCAGGACAAAACGAAGGCCATGACGTGTGCGCGTGTGTGAGTGTAAGATGCAGACCCCAGGGGCTCTGGCGTGCCTCGCGAACTCCCAGGTTCCTCCCTGACACTGTGTGGGGCGCACTCGCGCGTCAGGGTGGACGAGGCGGGCACCTGGTGAGGAGAGTACACAGTGCCCACTCACAGGTGCAAGCAGGGAGGGTGAGACGCCCAGGTGAGGTGGCGGCGCCAGCGGCGGGGAGGGCACTGGGGACAGCAGAGGCGGCGGCAGCCTGAAGAAGTCGACCGCAGCCTGGAGGTCCTCGTCGAAACCTGGGCCTTGAGCCCCGCTCCTCCACGCCGCAGCCTCAGGACCCGGGTCCTCCTGAGAGAGGCCAGTGTTGCGACCTGCCGCTCCGCCCACGTCCTCACAGGCAGAGAAGCCACCCTCGATCTCCATGGACAGTTCTGCCAGGCAGGTCTGCACTGCTGAGGTGCAGACGGGGCTGCCACCTGCTGCAGGGGACACCCCATCTTCCCCGGACTCTATGGATCTGCAGTATTCTTGGGCAGGGTTTTCTGCGGGGGAAAAAAGTGAATATCAAATTATTTAGTTATCAATTAAAAAAAAAACACCTACTTTAACAGCTCAAAACACTTGTATTAAATCCAAGTAGAAACATTTTTAAAAGCCAACAATCCCTTCCTAAAGAATATCCTATAGAACTAAACACGTTCCACAAAAGTACGCTTCCCTCAACAAGCAAACGAGAAGACGGCTGGAGGGAGGGGTGAGATGCCTTTGTCCACGGGCAGCAGGGTGTGCCTGCCAAAGCGCCCGTATGTGGCCACGGTGACAGGCCTCAATGACACACTCGTTCTCTCGGGAAGTCAGCAGTATTGGGGAGAAACAGCCTTCTGCAACAAGGTGACAAGAAATAAATTTCTCCTTCTAAAATCAACTGATACCAGGCCTACTCCATGTAGGGCCTCCCTTGTGGCTCACCGGGTAAAAAGTCTGCCTGCAATGCAGGAGACCTGGGTTTGATCCCTGGGTTCGATCCCTGGGTTGGGAAGATCCCCTGGAGAAGGGAAAGGCTACCCACTCCAGTATTCTGCCCTGGAGAATTCCATGGACTGTGTAGTCGATGGGGTCACAAAGAGTCGGAAACAACTGAGTGACTTGCACCTTCACCCCATGAACGTGTCTGTGCAATACTCCACGGAGCCCGACTATGTCCCAGAAGTGCCCTGCACTGTAACACAGCAGACAGCAGCTCTACAAGGCCAGTCCTCCTTGGGTCTCGATCCTGGTGAGCAACAGCAGTGCTCATTGTTAGTGAAAATACTGTGTCCTGGCGATTAACTGGAAACAAGCACCTGTCATATTCGAAAGCTGTAAAAATATATGAAAGCTACAAAAGCACCTTTCATAGAAGGCCTCAGGGCTCCCTGGAGCAGCGGCTGATTACAGGGCTGGGGAGGGGAAAATACAAGCTGAGCCTGAGACAGGTTGCAGAGCCAGATGTAAAGACGGACACGCCTAAGAGGCCCAGATGGTCCCAGTGACCGCACCTGGGGCGATCTGAGCGATCAGATGAATAGCAGAAGTACTGGATTATAATGCACAGAACAGAACAAGGGTCTCTGAGACCGCACTGACAGAAGTGAGTGAATGAAAAGTGAATGAATGAGTGAGTGGAGAAAAATGACAGTTCTTCCTTATAGAACAATTACAGTTAATACCTTTAGAAAAATGAGGGAATCGACAAAGTAGTAATCGCAGCCTACAAGATGCACCAGCAGAGCTAAAATCAGTGGGCCGGGGCTGGAGAGAAACAGAGTAGGTGCCGTGCCACAGCGCCTCCCTCAGAGTGGCCGCTGAGTCAAGAAGCAATAGCAGTTTCAAAGGAGGAACTGGGCCGACACCACCTTCCACAGAGATCAAGGTTAACAGCCCCCAGGACAAGGCAGACCACACACTCTCTTCCCAGCTCACACTAGGAGCTCTTGTGGAAAATACACAGCCTAACTCTAATACAAGAAAACATGCCACAACCCACAGGCTTTCTACCCAACGACCTGTACTCTCCAAAAGGGTCAGGAGACAAGGAAAGATCAGTAACTGTCAGAGCACGGGCAACTAAAGGCAGAAAAAAATGACAGTGGAAGCATCAGCCGCTCAGTCACGGTCCAGCTCTTTGCAACCCCGTGGACTGGGGCCCTCCAGGCTCCTCTGTCCATGGAATTCTCCAGGCAAGAATTCTGGAGTGCACAGCCAATCCCTTCTCCTGGGGATCTTCCTGGCCCAGGGATCGAACCCCGGTCTCCCACACTGCAGACAGATTCTTTGCCATCTGAGCCACCAGGGAAGCCCAATTAAAGGAATCTGGGGAAGGGGACATGGGCGGGGAAACGGAGAAACTCGGTCTCCACCTGCACCAGCCACACACACTCCCTCTATGAGTCCTTCCAGTGTCCGTGGATATTCCCTGATGAAGCAGCTATTACAAAATCCAAAGCCAGACGCATTCAGCGAGACTAGAAGACTAGAAGACGCATTCAGCCGGAAGGAGCGGCGCTCTGGATGACTGCAAGCGCCCATCTCAGGTTATTTCACTCTTTCAGTGAGAGATTCAAGAAATTAAAAACTAAAGACGTACAACATCCACAGTAAACACCGCCGCTGCCGTATGAAATGAAGCTCTGGAAGCCTCCCCCTCACCTGGGATGCATCTGCCGCCCTCACTGGGGAGTCTGTGTGTGGTGTTGATGCACAGCCAGAGCTCCTTCAGAAGCAGCTTTACCTTCCCTGTGGAAGAGAGGCAAGTGTTAAAGAGTCATGGCATTCGGCTCATTCAGCCCAAGGCCAAGACACACTCCTGGGAAATCGGGATTGATCAGGGACTTAGAAAACTAAGTAACTTAAACCCCCTTCCCCTCCTTCAATCACTGAACACAATTCAGCCGGCTACTCAATTGAAGGCATACTGACTGAAGGCTGAACACAAGCCCAGGTTTTGTTTGGAGGATGCGGTACACACAGGGCAGGACTCAGAAAACGCAGTGTGCTTGCTGGGAAAGGTCTTCACCACCACTGTGCGTGCACAGGAGAAATGAACCTCTGGTCTCTGCATTTTCCACAGGCAGTGACACGTGACTGGGGAGCACAGGGAGGAAGCCCAGCGAGAATGACCGGTATGGATCACCGCGTCACCGCGCCACAGATTCTACACAGAAGAAACAGTATCCGCTCAGTTCCATGAGGTCATCAGAAATGCCACCAGAGGTGACAAGGCGGTAATTAACTTAGGGGCTTTGTGGGTCTTGGGAAATTCTTTAATGACCTTAAGGGGAAATGAGAGGAAATAAACATGTGGGTATAGATGTATGGAGAGGGAGAGAGTCACCCGTGCGAGCAGACACACAGGAAGAAGCATCTACATCTATATAAGCAAAGGGAGAGCTTTGGAATTTTTGAAAATTTTTTTCAAACAGGTCTGAATTCCTAAAGCGGTTAAGAATCACTGGTTCAAGTTGAAAGGCAAAGGACAACTGTAACTAAATGAAAGTCATATAACATTAAGAATATCACACTGTGGTTTTAAAGTAAATTTAACATTAAAAATACAAATTCCCCAAAATGTACCAAGCAAAAAACAATCATCAAAATATAAATATGAATAGTTTGTGTCAAATACGCATAAAAAGACAAGCCACATTACTTAAAATTTAACTGAAAATAGTTATTAAGTACTTGGTAATTTCAAGTCACCTCAAAATTCTGTTATAGCTCACTTGAGGTTATTAAAAAGAAGTGTTTCTTGAAAACACTGAAATCTTTAATCCAATTCTAGACAAGCTAAAAAGATCAATCTTCTAAAACAAAATATCTCCAAGGAATCACAAATTCTGGAACAGGACAGCCCTATTTAATGGCAAACTACATCTATAGCAGAATTCCGTAATGAATAAATAAATTCCACAGAAAGAGGATCAGGATAAACGGGGCAAACTTACAGAACTTGGAAAATTTGGGCATTTCCGACTGGAAACAGTGTCAGACTTTATCTTGGGGGGCTCCAAAATCACTGCAGATGGTGACTGCAGCCATGAAATTAAAAGACGCTTACTCCTTGCAAGAAAAGTTATGACCAATCTAGATAGCATATTGAAAAGCCAGAGACATTAGTTTGCCAACAAAGGTCCGTCTAGTCAAGGCTATGGTTTTTCAAGTGGTCATGTATGGATGTGAGAGTTGGACTGTGAAGAACGCTGAGTGCCGAAGAATTGATGCTTTTGAAGTGTGGTGTTGGAGAAGAGTCTTGAGAGTCCATTGGACTGCAAGGAGATCCAACCAGTCCATTCTGAAGGAGATCAACCCTGGGATTTCTTTGGAAGGAATGATGCTAAAGCTGAAACTCCAGTACTTTGGCCACCTCATGCGAAGAGTTGACTCATTGGAAAAGACTCTGATGCTGGGAGGGATTGGGGGCAGGAGGAGAAGGGGACGACCGAGGATGAGATGGCTGGATGGCATCACTGACTCGATGGATGTGAGTCTGAGTGAACTCCAGGAGCTGGTGATGGATAGGGAGGCCTGGCGTGCTGCGATTCATGGGGTCGCAGGGAGTCAGACACGACTGAGAGACTGAACTGAATTGACCTCTCCTGACCCAAATTAGCCAGTCACCGTGTGAGGTGCATCCATATTTAAGTTGCAAAATTCTATGATCAAGTAGTTTATCTACATTCCGATTAACCCACCCAAAAGCCTGCTTCCAAACACCATGACTCCCTTTGCTTAAATGACCTGACCAAGATCCCTGCTTATTCAGTTCACTTCAGTCGCTCAGTCGTGTCCGACTCTTTGCGACCCCATGAATTGCAGCACGCCAGGCCTCCCTGTTCATCACCATCTCCCAGAGTTCACTCAGACTCACGTCCATCCAGTCAGTGATGCCATCCAGCCATCTCATCCTTAGTCGTCCCCTTCTCCTCCTGCCCCCAATCCCTCCCAGCATCAGAGTCTTTTCCAGTGAGTCAACTCTTCGCATGAGGTGCCCAAAGTGCTGGAGTTTCAGCTTTAGCATCATTCCTTCCAAAGAAATCCCAGGGCCGATCTCCTTCAGAATGGACTGGTTGGATCTCCTTGCAGTCCAAGGGACTCTCAAGAGTCGTCTCCAACACCACACTTCAAAAGCATCAATTCTTCGGCGCTCAGCCTTCTTCACAGTCCAACTCTCACATCCATACATGACCACAGGAAAAACCATAGCCTTGACTAGACGGACATGACAAAAAGCAGACATCATTCCACTGACAAAAGATCTGTACAGTCAAAGCTATGGTTTTGCTAGTAGTCATACACAGATGTGAGAGTAGAAACTAGAAGGCTGAGCGCTGAAGAATAGATGCTTTGAAACTGTGGTGCTGGAGAAGACTCTTGAGAGTCCCTTGGACTACAAGGAGATCAAACCAGTCAATCCTAAAGGAAATCAACCCTGAATATTCATTGGAAGGACTGGTGCTGAAGCTGAAGCTCAGCACTTTGGCCATCTGATGACAACAGCCGACTCACTGGAAAAGACCCTGATGCTGGGAAAGATTGAGGGCAAGAGGAGAAGGGGGGCAACGTAGGATGAGATGGTTGGATGGCATCACTGACTCAATGGACACGAGTCTGAGCAAACTGGGAGACAGTGAAGGACAGGGAAGCCTGGAATGCTGCAGTTTAGGGGGTCACAAACAGTTGGACATGACTGAGCAACTGAATAACAACAAAGTGATTAACTGAACTTCAGTTGTTTTAACTTCTTACACTCAGCAGTGGCCACAGGACTGGAAAAGGTCAGTTTTCATTCCAATTCCAAAGAAAGGCAATGCCAAAGAATGCTCAAACTACCGCACAATTGCACTCATCTCACACGCTACTAAAGTAACGCTCAAAATTCTCCAAGCCAGGCTTCAGCAATACGTGAACTGTGAACTCCCTGATGTTCAAGCTGGTTTTAGAAAAGGCAGAGGAACCAGAGATCAAATTGCCAACATCCGCTGGATCATCAAAAAAGCAAGAGAGTTCCAGAAAAACATCTATTTCTGCTTTATTGACTATGCCAAAGCCTTTGACTGTGTGGATCACAATCAACTGTGGAAAACTCTGAAAGAGATGGGAATACCAGACCACCTAACCTGCCTCTTGAGAAATCTGTATGCAGGTCAGGAAGCAACAGTTAGAACTGGACATGGAACAACAGACTGTTTCCAAATAGGAAAAGGAGTACATCAAGGCTGTATATTGTCACCCTGCTTATTTAACTTCTATGCAGAGTATATCATGAGAAACGCTGGACTGGAAGAAACACAAGCTGGAATCAAGATTGCCGGGAGAAATATCAATAACCTCAGATATGCAGATGACACCACCCTTATGGCAGAAAGTGAAGAGGAGCTCAAAAGCCTCTTGATGAAAGTGAAAGAGGAGAGCGAAAAAGTTGGCTTAAAGCTCAACATTCAGAAAACGAAGATCATGGCATCTGGTCCCATCACTTCATGGGAAATAGATGGGGAAACAGTGGAAACAGTGTCAGACTTTATTTTTTGGGACTCCAAAATCACTGCAGATGGTGACTGCAGCCATGAAATTAAAAGATGCTTACTCCTTGGAAGAAAAGTCATGTCCAACCTAGATAGCATTTTCAAAAGCAGAGACATTACTTTGCCAACTAAGGTCTGTCTAGTCAAGGCTATGGTTTTTCCTGTGGTCATGTATGGATGTGAGAGTTGGACTGTGAAGAAGGCTGAGCACCGACGAATTGATGTTTTTGAACTGTGGTGTTGGAGAAGACTCTTGAGAGTCCCTTGGACTGTGTGGAGATCCAGCCAGTCCATTCTGAAGGATATCAGCCCTGGGATTTCTTTGGAAGGAATGATGCTAAAGCTGAAACTCCAGTACTTTGGCCACCTCATGCGAAGAGTTGACTCATTGGAAAAGAGTCTGATGCTGGGAGAGATTGGGGGCAGGAGAAAAAGGGGACGACCGAGGATGAGATGGCTGGATGGCATCACGGACTCGATGGACATGAGTCTGAGTGAACTCCGGGAGATGGTGATGGACAGGGAGGCCTGGCGTGCTGCGATTCATGGGGTCGCAAAGAGTTGGACACGACTGAGCGACTGAACTGAACTGAACTGAACTGCGCCTATAGCTCAAATGGTAAAGAATCTGCCAGCATTGCAGGAGACCCCTGGGTCAATTCCTGGTCAGGAAGATCTTCTGGAGAAGGGAATGGCAATTCACTCCAGGATCCTTGCCTGGAGAAACCCATGGACAGAGAAGGCTGGCAGGCTATATAGTTCGTGGGGTCCCAAAGAGTCGGACACCTCTGAGCGACTAACACTTCTGAGAATTGATGCTTTTGAGCTGTGGTGCTGGAGAAAACTCTTGAGAGTCTCTTGGACTGCAAGGAGATCCAACCAGTCCATCCAAAAGGAAATCAGTCCTGAATGTTCATTGGAGGGACTGATGCTGAAGCTGAAACTCCAATACTTCGGCCACCTGAAGCGAAGAGCTGACTCATTTGAAAAGACCCTGATGCTGGGAAAGATTGAAGGCAGGAGGAGAAGGGGAAGACAGAGGATAAGATAGTTGGATGGCATCACCGACTCCATGGACATGAGTTTGAATAAACTCTGGGAGTTGGTGATGGACAGGAAGGCCTGGTGTGCTGCAATCCATGGGGTTGCAAAGAATCAGACATGACTGAGCGACTGAACTGAACTGAGCCACAAGGGAAGCCCAAGAATACTGGAGTGGGTAGCCTATTCCTCCTCCAGGGGATCTTCCAGACCAAGGAATCGAACCAGAGTCTCCTGCATTGCAGGCAGATTCTTTACCAACTGAGCTATGAGGGAAACCCAGGAAACGTGGAAAGCAAGGGAATTTTTCTGGCACTTGAAGCTGAGAGAATCGAGTCCTCCTTGTGCAGGGGGCTCCGTTTAGCCATAAATAAGCCCACATGGACTTGGTGATGGGGGTCCCTTTCGGGGCAGGAGACACTCCTCTCCTGGGGGGTTCTCCCTGCCCCTGTGGCTGCATGCTCTTAGCTCCATCAGCCAGCCCCAAGACAGTCCAGCCTTGGGATCCAGCCCGATCAGACTGCCGTGATGTGAAAAGAGCTGAGATCCTGAGGTCTGAAAGAGTAGAATAGGCATTTTCTCCACTTTTTTAATTCGATTTTCATCGCTATGGGAGCCCAGATGTTTTACAGTACTGTGCTCTCCGCATCCGGCAACATGAACCCATTCAGTTGGTACACATGTCAATTCCTTCTCAGAATCTTATTCCGTATAGGTTATTTCAGAGTGTTATTTTGAATTTGGTGTGACCTACGGTAGTTCTGTGGTGACTCTTGGTAAAGAATCCATCGGCAAGGCAGGAGATTTGGGTTTGATCCCTGGGGTGAAGGCTCTTCTGTTGAGGGAAGCGGTGAGCCGCAGAGTGTTCTTGTCTGGGACATGTATGTTCAGTGTGACCTGGGGGCATAGTCCAGGGAGTTGGTGAAAGGGTGCACAGAACTGGGTGACTGGCCAGCGGCAGCAACAGCAAGAGTGGGAGTTAAGTACCTGTTTCATAGATACACACATATCTGTATGTTTTCATATCTGTGTCTATATTAGGTAGACATGGTGTACATATACACGTTTATGTAAATATTAGGGTGTATCTGTTTGTAGCATCCTCTGTCTTTGCCCTGGACAGCACCTTTCCCTTTGCTCAGCAGTGGTGGTTTTCTATGGGTGGCAGTCTGTTGATTCACTTGTGTCCACTTTAGACTTGCCAGGTAGGTGCTGGCAGATGCCATTTAGCCTCGTCTGTCTGACTTCACTTCTTCGGACCATCTGTAGGTCCGTCTTTGTTTCTGTGTGTGTCCTGAAATTTTTCTTTTAAAACTTGAGCACTGTTTCAGTATGTTTTGTACCACGTCTGCTTTCTCCATTCATCTTTGGATGGACTTTTGGTTCCCTCGTCACCTCGGCTCTTTTGACAGGTGCTGCAGTGAGCATCAAAATGCATGAGGCTTTTTGAGTGACCGCTTCCTGCTGATGCTGGTGCAGGAGTGGGCTCCCTCAGTTCTTCTGTGTTTAAGAAATGCCCACGGTGTTCTCCATCCTGCTGTGGTAGTTTACATTCCTCCCAGATGTGTCGGAAGTTCGTTTTCCTCTGAGTTAGTTCTCTTCGGGATTTCTGGTGTGTGACCGTCTTGCTGTGCGCCGCTGGGAGTGGTGTGCTGGGATTCCTGGGTGTGTGTGTGCATGGCTTTGCTGTCACACAGCCACGTGAAGCAGTTTTGCCAGGTTACATTCCATTGCATACAGGGCGGGCTTGTGGAGGGGCGGCCCTGTTTTGAATCCTGTTGTGAATGACTGTCCCAGGGCTCTTTTTCTCTTAGTTAAGATTTTAGTTTTTTTTTGTTTTTTTGTTTTTTTTTTCCCCTCCTGGTTGTCCTGGGTCTTTTTGATGCACGCTGGCCTTCTCTAGATGCTCAGAGTGGGGCTACAGTCCTTTGGGGCTTGGTATTGCGGTGGCTTCTTTTGCTGCGGAGTCCTGGCTCTCGCCTGTCTGGCTTCAGCTGCTGGGGAGAGAGGCATCAGTAATTGAGGCTCAGTGGGTTTTTTGCCTCTAGGAGTGTGGGGTTCTCCTGGGGAAGGGATTGAACCCATGCCTCCTACTTTGACAGGCAGATTCTAAGCAGTGGATTATTGCAAAGCCCCTCCCCAGGGTGCTTCTGAAGAGTGGATTTTATCTGTGGCCTTGTGCCACTGGCGAGTCTGAAGTGCCCTTCAGTTCATTTCAGTTCAGTTCAGTCGCTCAGTTGGGTCCAACTCTTTGCGACCCCATGAATTGCAGCACGCCTTCACTTTCTGCCATAAGGGTGGTGTCATCTGCATATCTGAGGTTATTGATATTTCTCCCGGCAATCTTGATTCCAGCTTGTGCTTCTTCCAGCCCAGCGTTTCTCATGATGTACTCTGCATATGAGTTAAAGAAGCAGGATGACAATGTATAGCCTTGACGTATTCCTTTTCCTGTTTGAAACCAGTCTGTTGTTCCATGTCCAGTTCTAACTGTTGCTTCCTGACCTGCATATAGGTTTCTCAAGAGGCAGGTCAGGTGCTCTGGTATTCCCATTTCTTTCAGAATTCTCCACAATTTATTGTGATCCACACAGTCAAAGGCTTTGGCATAGTCAATAAAGCAGAAATAGATGTTTTTCTGGAACTCTCTTGCTTTTTCCATGATCCAGCGGATGTTGGCAATTTGATCTCTGGTACCTCTGCCTTTTCTAAAACCAACTTGAACATCTGGAAGTTCACGGTTCACGTATTGCTGAAGCCTGGCTTGGAGAATTTTGAGCATTACTTTACTAGCATGTGCTGCTGCTGCTGCTGCTAAGTCGCTTCAGTCGTGTCCGACTCTGTGCGACCCCATAGACGGCATGTGAGATGAGTGCAATTGTGCGGTAGTTTGAGCATTCTTTGCCATTGCCTTTCTGTGGCGGGTGTTTCTAGTTGTAGTTACAGAATGTGCCCACAAGGCGGCAGCACTTCCCCAATCCCAAGGCAGGTTCCCTAGGCACCGTGAGCCTGAGGGCCAGGCGTGTTCCCGGGGGTGGCATGTGCTTACAGAGACACCAGAAGTTTGTCACTAGCACTTCCACGTGACCCTCCACCCACAGGAGTCATTTGAACTCCAGCAAAGCCTGCATGCCGACAGGGGTTCCCAGGAGGCTGGGGCGACTCTAAAGTTAAAGCCCGCAAGTGGGAACCACCACCCAGGCAACCTGGACACCAGGAGAATTTCCCAGCTCGTTGAGTCGAGACGGTCCACTGCGCCATGTATAGGGGCCTCGGTGTGGCCATAGTAAGCCCGCATGGACATGGTGAGGGGGGTACCTTCAGGGGCAGGAGACACTGCTGGTCCTAGCGGGCCCCCCTGCCCCTGGGGCTGCATCCTCTTAGCTCCATCAGCCCAGGACAGTCCAGCCTTGGGATCCACCCCCATCAGACTGCTGTGATGTGAAAAGAGTCGAGATCCCGAGGTCTGAAAAAGTAGAACAGGCATTTTTTTTCTGTGTTTTTTAAAATTCTATTTTCATTCCTATGGGAGTGTACATGATTTAGAGTACTATGTTTGGTCTCCATATCCGGCAACGAAATCCATTCAATCCAATTCTTCCTCAGATTCTTTCCCCATACAGGTTATTTCAGAGTGTTATTTCCAATTCAGTGTGATCAACAGTGGTTTCCTGGTAGCTCTTGGTAACAAGTCCATCTGAAAGGCAGAAGATTCGGGTTTGATCCCTGGGGTGAGAAATCTGATGTTGAGGGAAGTGGTGAGCCACAGCGGTATTCTTGCCTGGGACGTCTTATGATCAGTCGAGCCTGGGGGCCCATAGTCCATGGAGTCGGTGAAAGGGGGCACAGAACTGGCTGACTGAACAGCAGCAGCAACAAGAGTGGGCGTTAAATATCTGTTTCACAGATACCTGTATATCTACATGTTTTTATATCTGTGTCTATATGTAGGCAGACAGTGTGTACACATACACGTTTATGTAAATATTAGGGTGTATCTGTTTACAGCATCCTCTGTCTTTGCTGTGGACAGCACCTTTCCTTCCGGTCAGCAGTGGTGTTTTTCTATGGGTGGCAGTCTGTTGATTCCCTTGTGTCCACTTTAGACTTGCCAGGTAGGTGCTGGCAGATGACACTCAGCCTTGTCTCATCTGACTTCACCTGAGCACTATTTCACTATGTTTTGTACCACATCTGCTTTCTCCATTCGTCTTTGGATGGACTTTTGGTTCCCTCGTCACCTCGGCTGTTTTGAAGGGTGCTGCAGTGAGCATCAAAACGAAAGGCTTTTTGAATCACTGTTTCCCGCCGATGCTGGTGCAGGAGTGGGGTTGCTCGATCGTCTGGTCTCTCAGTTCTTCGGTGTTTAAGAAGCATCCACGGTGTTCTCCATCCCGCTGTGGTAGTTTCCATTCCCCCCAGATGTGTTGGAGGTTCTGTTTTCTAGTAGATCTCTCAAGGAATTCTGGTGTGAAGCCGTGCTGCTGCGTGCCACTGGGAGTGATGTGCTGTGATTCCTGGGTGTATGTGTGCATGGCTCGTGAAACGGTTTTTCCAGGTTATGTTCCTTTGCATAGAGGGTGGGGGAAGGTGTCCTGATTGTAACTGGCTTGTGGAGGGGCGGCCCTTTTTCGAATCCTGTTGCGAATGACTACCCTAGGGCTCTTCTTCTTTTAGTAAACATTTTTAGCTTATTTCTTTATTTTTCCTCCTGGTTGTCCCGGGTCTTTTTGGTGCACATCGCCCTTCTCGAGATGCTCAGAGCGGGGCTACAGTCCTTCTGGGCTTGCTATTGCGGTGGCTTCTTCTGCTGCGGAGTTCCGGCTCTCGGCTGGCAGCGGGCTTCGGCTGTCGTGGAGCGAGGGATCAGTAGTCGTGGTTCAGGGGCTCTCTTGCCCCGAGGTGTGTGGGTTCCTCCTGGGGAAGGGACGTCAAGTTTGTCGGGAAGATTTTAAGTCGTGGATCACCGGGAAAAGACCACTCCAGGCGGTTTCTACAGAGTGGATTTTATCCGTGGCCCGGTGGGACTAGCCGCTCTGAAGTGCCGTTAGGCGAGGGTTTCTAGTTGTAGTTACAGAATGTGCCCACAAGGCGGCAGCACTTCCCCAATCCCAAGGCAGGCTCCCTAGGCACCGTGAGCCTGAGGGCCAGGCGTGTTCCCGGGGGTGGCATGTGCTTACAGAGACACCAGAAGTTTGTCACTAGCACTTCCACGTGACCCTCCACCCGCAAGAGTCATTTGAACTCCAGCCAAACCTCCATGCAGACAGCGGTGTCCCAGGAAGCTGGGGGCGATTCTAAAGAAAAGCCGGCGGTGGTAGCTGACATTCCCCCTGGAATTGTCGGAGGTTCTTTTTCTCCTTTGAGCTCTCTCCAGGATTTCTGGTGCGCAGCCTTCCTGACGCGCGCCGCTGGGAGTGGTGTGCAGCGATTCCTGGGTGTGTGTGAGGATGGCTTTGCCGGCATACAGCCACGTGAAGCAGTTTCTCCTGTTTATGTTCCTTTCATACAGGGTGGGAAAAATACGTCCCGATTGAAGCTGACTTGTGGAGGGGCGGCCCTGATTCGATTCCTGTTGTGAACGACTATCCCAGGTCCTTTAGTCTTTTAGTGAAGATCTTTTGTTTATTTTTATTTGTAGTGGTCATGGGTTTTTATCGTTGCTCGCCGGCCCTCTCTAGATGCGCAGAGCGGAGCTATGGTCCTTTGGGCTTTTCTTTGCAGCGGTTTCTTTTGCTGGCTAACCCTGGCTCCGAGCTGGCGGCCTTAAACTCTTGCAGATTGAGGGATCAGTAGTTGTGGTTTAAGGGCTTTTATCCTCCCGAGGCGTGAGGGATCCTCCCCGGGAAGGGATCGAACTCATGTTTCCAACCTTGGCAGGCAGATTCTAAGTAGTAGATCACCGGAAAAGCTCACCCCAGAGCATTTCTAAGGGTAGATTTCATCTGCAGCCCTGGGCGACTGGCTTGCGTGAAGTACCCTTAGGCAGGGGTCTCAAGGTGTTGTTACAAAATCTGTCCACAAGGCGGCAGCAGTGCTTCAGACACAACTCAGGTTGCTAGGCAAAGGCAGCCTGAGGGAAAGTGGCGTTCTGCGTTAGTGAATAAGCGTGGAAGCTGCTTAAACAGGGCCTTCCCAGGTGGCGATAGTGATAAAGAACCTAGCTACCAATATAGAAGACAGAAGAGATGCGGGTTTGACCCCTTGGCCCAGAGGATGCCCTGAAGGAGGGCGTGACATCCCCCTTCAGTATTCTTGCCTGGAAAATCTCGTGGACAGCGGAGCCTGGCAAGCTACAGCCCATGTGTTTCCAAAGAGGCGGAGAGCACTGGAGAGAGCGCGCCTGCACATGCTCAGACACCCAAGAGTTTGTGTAGGTCCCTTTTCTCCATGTTCTATCCAGCATTTATTCTTTCTAAACTTTTTTATTGTGCTCATTGGGTCTGGTGTGAAGTCGTTCTTTTTTGTAGCTGTGATCTGCACGGGTCTTATAATGAACAATGTTGAGCAAATTTTCATGTGCCTGTGGGATATGTATGTCTTCTCTGGACAAAACACTATTAGGTCTTCTGCCCTGAGAATGGAATTATTTCTTTAACCAACGCTGTAAGGAAAGTTTCAGTAAGTCCTATATTGCTATGTCAAGTCCGAAAGGTGAAAGGTTTTTTTCTTGACCCTCTAAATAGTTATGAAAATGTATAAAGCAGTGATAATACAGCCTATAGATTCTATTTCTTCTCTTCTGTTACTCACCCTTTTCTGGGGTTTCTTACAGGCTTTTTTTTTTTTTTTAAACTATTATTTCATTAATATTTATTTTCTAGCACTTTTAATATGATCATTTATACATGTGAATTTAATTTACTTTATGAATTTTAGCTCCCTCTTTTCTGAAATGTGTTGAACTTCTATGGTTTGTATTTGCACAGAAATAGGTTTAGGAATTAATTACTTATATTCATTATAAACTCCTACTTTGAGGTAAAACCATAGTGTTACATACTTTAAGGGTTCAATGCTCTAGTTTTTCTGTTTATATATTAATTCACTTTGGGTTTTTGAAATGTGTTCTACCTTAGACAAAAATGCCATATGATTTATTGGGAACCTTTCTTGTGGATACTGCTCATTATGTGATTTGTGGAAGAATACATGATCCACATATGACTTTTCTAAACCTGAACTCATTTAGCCTGAAGGCTGAAGTTTTAGGAAATTCTTTTTGCATTGAAGTGCACTTGTAACATAGGCATTGATGTCAAACAGGATTATTAAAACCACTCTGAATTACTGAAACACTATAATTTAGTGAAGATTAAGTGTCACAGTATGAAAAGCCATTCACTCATCTGTATGTTGTCTACAGCCTTGAATTTAAGGGATATTACCTGTTCTGAGCCATGAAGGGAACTCAGTGTTCATTATCAAAGAGAAAGACATAAATTATACTCTGCCATTCAAAAAGCACTAACCCAAAAGATAACAGAGTAACCAGTTTCTCTTGCACAGTAAAATTATTGCTACTCCTATGACAAGAGGTTGAACTGGGCTAGGAATGGTTCTTTTTACATTGCTCAAGAACACTGAAAGAATTAAAAATTTATGGATTACCTCCTAGAAACAATGATCTGGTCCCGAAGGGTAACAAAACGCCTACTCTCCTGTATCTCCCAGCTTCTCCGTGCCATTTCATTTCACGATTGTATTAGCATGACAGCTTCTCAAAGCTCTCGAAACTGTATTTTGGCAAAGGTGAAGATTTTCAAAGCAAAAGATTTTTTATGGGAAATCCAGAGGCAAATGGTGTAGAAAGGTAATGTTAAAATATGATCATCAAATAGTATCTCATTTTGTGTAAACTCTGTATATTTGTGTTTTTATTTTAGATTGCTGATAAGTAGAAGCCAAAAAAAAAAAAAACAATGGAGGTGAAGTAAAGAGTGATATTAAAAATATCATATAGTATAAATATCCTTCTGGCTACAAAAAATACTGTATTGTTATTTTTATGTAAAATCTTTCAGAGTAAAAACTGGCAAAGTTATTTCTTAAAAAAGCTATATATAGTTTGGAGAAGTAATTTATTAATGGTCCTTTAACATTTCAGACATTTCTAAGTCTTTGTTGTTGCTTTTAAAGAGTATTTTAGCACGTGCATTTGTATAATATTTAATACTGGAAAATAATATAGGTGGACCTGCTTCATCACAGAAGTAACTTAATTTTAAGGGACTTGGGGGAAAGTTGGGGCATTTTATTTGTAAATATTTTACAGTCATTTATTTCTTATTGATGGATGTTTTCATATAGAAAGTGTTTTTGTTACTCAAAGATTTTTTCCCCCATCTTTGTTTTCCTCTGATGGCCCTTTATTCTTCAATAATGAAACCCATGAGAACATTCACAGTTTTCACCCATTCCATAGATTCTGAGCTAAATTGCCTCATGGTTTAGCAAAGCTAGTGGAAATATGATGAATTGGGTAAAACGTTACTGTGCAGACACTTTCTGCTTTCCACAGATTCCTGCATTTAAAGAAATCTACAGAAAACAAGGGCTTAGGAGGGAAAAAAAATGCCCATCTACAGTTCATACTATAATAGAATATGTGTGAATAAAAATCTCCATTTTTTTTAGTCAGTGAGTCCCTGAGGATTGAGGTACATCCTCTACAGAAGGCCGCCAAGAGCTCTGATGAAAGGCACATCGCCTCAAAGAAATGAGCCGTGTAGTTTGCAATTGATAGAAATACATCAGCGGAACCGAACTGACAGATAATCTCAGTGTCATATTTTGGCATGCCTTCTCAGAATAAGCAAGGAGTCTTTTCTTCCCCCAAAAGAAGCTGACTAATTTTTAAAGTGTTTGGAATAGCAGAGATCTTTCCTGGTGTGAGCTGGAAAGGTCTTTTGAAAATGGATCATTGACGTTAAGTAAAAAGAACAGTCTTGGGATTTTTGCCCTTCAGACTGGAGATGGGTAATGCCAAAGAGGTTTCAGAGGCAAAGCCAAGAGTTTATGTCATCCTTAAGACTGGCAGAGGGTAATGTAGTCACATTGTGAAACTGACGAGAATTGACCTTTTATGAAGTATGGGTTAGGCTCACATGCACTAGACCCATGTATTTCACAGGCCTGAGCAGAACGAAGCCAGCTGCTTGTCGTGCGGTCTCGTGGTGCGGCCAGGCCTTCTCCTGGAGGGTCAGTTATCCTCCACGAGGCGGATGGGGTGAAAGAGCATTTTGAAAGCTGAGGGAAAAACACAGATCTCCTATCCAGCTTTCAAACCCAGTTTTATTGAAAACCACCGCCATCAGATGTATGTACACTAAAATACTTGACTTTAACTTTATTTGTTTTTTGTTGAAAAAAAAATTTTTGGCCACATCATATGGCACGTGGGATCTTCGTTCCCTGACCAGGAATTGAACCCTCACCCCCTGCAGTGGAAACACTGAGTCTTAACCACTGGACCGCCTGGGAAGACCCTTGACTTTTAACTTTAAGCCAAAAATATAAGCAACAAACTGGTAAGGACTCAGTAGCATTCTTCCAATAAATAAGCAGTTTGTTTTTGTTTAGAATTAATTGACCAATCTTTATCTGACAGTTCCGGGATGAGAACACTGATAAACCACATCCGAACTCTGCCGTGATGACAAAGCTTTGCATTCTGGTGCTTTGATCTTTTAATAGGCTCCTTGCCGTAGGGGAGGAAGAAGTTTTCCTCAACCTTTGCAGGGTCCATGGCTAGGTCTGAAGATTAAACTGCTGAAGATTGATGGGAGAAAAGCACGCACATTTATTTGTTATGTGACACAAGAGAACCATCATGAAATGCAGACCCAAAGAAATGGTTAATGAAACCTGAGTGTTTTTAAATTAGTTTTTATTGGAGTATAGTTGATTTACAATGCTCTGCTAGTTTCTGCTAGGCAGCAAAGTGACTGAATCTCCGCTCTCTTTCCTTTTCTTTCTTTCTCTCCTGGCTGTGCTGTGCAGTTTGCAGAATCATTAGTTCACTGACCAGGGGTTGAGCCTGCGCCCTCAGCAGTGAAAGCATGGAGTCCTACCCACTGGACCACCAGGGAATTCCCATATCCACTCTGTCTTAGATTCTTTCCCCATATAGGTCATTACAGAGTACTGACTACAGCTTCCCTTGTTATACAGTAGGTCCTTATTAGTTTCCTACAGTAGAATGTGGGCTTCCCTGGTGGTGGCTCAGACGGTTAAGAGTCTGCCTACAGTGCAGGAGACCTGGGTTCAATCCCTGGGTTGGGAAGATCCCCTGGAGAAGCTACCCGAAACTGGAAGTTTGTACTCTTTGACGCTCTTCACCTCGTCTCACCCTGCACACCTTGCCTCTGGCAACCATCAGTCTGTCTTCTGTATCCATAAGTTTGCTTTTAATTTTTTTTAGATACCACATAGAGCGAGATCATACAATATTTGTCTTTCTGTGTCTGATATTTCACTTTGCATAGTGCCGTCAAGTTCCAGACACATCTCAAACAGCAAGATGTTCTTCTTTATTCTGGCTGAAAAATAGTCTATTGTATGGGTATTTGTGTATAATCTACTATATTTATGTATATATACATACCATATTTTCTTTATTCATTCATCCATCAATATATACTTACTTTTTTTTTCTTAGTATTTCTCTACTTAGCAAGACAACTAGGAGTTCAGAGGATCGTTAAAAGTAAGTAGCAGTATAAAGCCGGATGTGGTTAAGTACCCTGCTCCCCAGGGCTGTGTTCCAGGTGGATGCAGGAGGCTGCCGGGCCCTGTGCCCTGGCGGTGGGCAGGGTTAGGACAGGCTGAGAGGAGGTGAGAGGATGGCAAGTCCCTTGTTTTTCTGTGTTTTGTTCCATAGAAAACCATATGGATTCTCTTTGGAGTTGCTTTTTTTTTTTTTTTAAACTTTTATACTGGAGTAATAGCTGATTCAGAGAAGGCAATGGCACCCCACTCTAGTACTCTTGCCTGGAAAATCCCATGGACGGAGCAGCCTGGTAGGCTGCAGTCCATGGGGTCGTGAAGAGTCAGACATGACTGAGAGATTTCCCTTTTACTTTTCACTTTCATTAATTGGAGAAGGAAATGGCAACCCACTCCAGTGTTCTTGCCTGGAGAATCCCAGGGACAGGGGAGCCCGGTGGGCTGCCGTCTATGGGGTCGCACAGAGTTGGACACAACTGAAGTGACTTAGCAGCACTTAGCAGCAGCAATAGCTGATTAACAATGTTGTGATAGTTTCAGGTGGTCAGCAGGGGCTACATTCTTGAGTTCTATTTCTTGGACCGCTCTTAGGAAGAATGTTCTTCTGTTCTCCTGTTTGCTGGACTAAAGCAGTATCTCACCAGTAGCTGTAAGACACTCCACATCTGAGCATTTGAAGTCAGAAAGTCAAACAAGAACTCCAGCTTGGCTCCATCACCTGGAGAAGTCATTGAACTTCTCTGGGTCTGTTTTCTCATCTGAAAAACAAGGGTTAATGCTTTCCACCACCCAGGCTTGTAGAGATTGAGAAATTTGCCCACATTGAGAAAATGTGGGCAAATTAATTAAGATAATGCCTACGACATAGGAAGGGCTCAGTCAATGACTGGGTTCTCTTCCCGCTTCATGGGCTTGCTTTTTGAGTCGGGGACACATAGCGTGGCTCCTGACAGCATGTGAACAAGGGGGTACCTCTGCCAAAGTGCTGGTCTCTGGAATCATGGACAGCTTTCCTGGAAACCTAAGCCTGATCTCTCGCCGGTGGCTGCCCACAGACCCTCTTCTCTGTCTGGAGAATGAATGGGGACCCTGGGGGTCGCAATTCCCAGTACATTGCCGTCCACATGCCTCATGAGCCCCGGAACACGTGCACGCTGTCAAGAGGATTAAGGGGCGGCAGAGTTCAGGACCGAGAAGTGCTGAGGCCAGGCACATGTGTTAAGCAAAGACATTTGTTAGCCAAGGACAAGTGCATATTGCTAGGTAATCAGAAGTTTCCCAGGGAGCTAGCCCAGCACGGAGCTACAGTCATTTTTCTTGCATTTATTTTTCTGGATGGCCTTCTAAAATCCAATGGTAATGCAGCCGGATGTGGCAGACATGCTGGTTAAACTGGTTCTCTGTTGGCAGACGGAAGGGGGGAAAGTGGTTTCTTCTTCCTGGGAAAGTCGCTTCTGAGGGGAGATCTGGTTAGGGAGCTCGTTCTAAGTTTAGAAATTGAAGAAGGGAGGGGTTGCATTATCATACAGGTCCCCCGTGAAGTGAAGGTCACTCGGTCGTGTCTGGCTCTTTGCAACCCCATATACTATACAGGCCATGAAATGCTCCAGGCCAGAATACTGGAGAGGGTAGCTGCTCCCTTCTCCAGGGGATCTCCCCAACCCAGGGATCAAACCCAGGTCTCCTGCATCGCAGTTGGATTCTTTACCAGCTGAGCCACCAGGAAAGCCCCTAGCAAGCTAAGTAGCATCCCTTTGAAAGCCAAGTGTGATTTCAGATAGAATCAGGATCATACCCGTAAGTCATGTGTCCTTAAGCTCTAGGGGTTCTGTTGAAAATAATAATAAGAACAATAACCACAGATGACAAAATACCGCCAGTCAGAGAAACAGTTCCAAGTCCAACCCCCCTGAAAACCTCAGAAGGTAAAGCCAACCTGTTTTAACATTTGCTGCTAACACGGGAAGGGGGCCCCTTTTGTGGGGCTCCAAGGAATTGGCTCCACTGGGCAGCCAGTCTGGCTCAGCTCGGCTGCCGCCTTCCACGTCTGCAGGGCCTCTGTGCCGTTTTTTCCCCTGAACACTCAGAGTCAGTCAAGAGGGACTGGATTCGTGTTTAAGAAGGTGTTTATTCTGTGGGAGATGAAGTTGGGGTTGATGCTGGGTCAGGGCCTTAGAGAAGCTCTTAGAGGTGAGAAAATGATGTTATTGTTACTACCCTCTTTCCCTCTTTTTCTCGCCTTATAAACAGTGAAAAAAGGGTCAGTTTTTGGAATGCTTGAAAATAGCCTTTTCACACTCTAGGCAGCTGACAACTCTTGTTCGGGGTGGCCTACAGACCGGAAAGTTGGATGGTCGCTGTGATAAAGGAAAATTACCGGTAGTTTTAACCGTGTGAAGAAAAAGTAGGTACAGTTCTTCATCATTATTTATTGATGGTGCTATATGCAGATTGCATCTCGATGGGAATCTGAGCCTTTGAAGGGTGACGTCCTAGGAGACCTCAGAAGAGGGACCCGGTTAACTAGAGCGGAGGATTCGAAAGGCGATAGAAGCAGGATTTTCTTCAGGGGGTGGTTTTTACCACCCCAAAGCCAATAGAGTAAACTTTCTCTGCCCCCGAGGGTCATTTTATTTCTGAAGTTACTGATTAATTGATGTGGTGAATTCTATTCCGCTTCCCTCCCTACCATAATCAAAGCCTAGATTTTTGTTTGGTTTGGTTTTCCGTGTAAGGCCTGAGCATCTAGGTATCACTGTATAATCTAGGTCAGACATTAATTTCAGTAGCTTTTTTGTTGTTGAATATTTCAATGGAAATTGAAATTTAATTCTGTACTTTTTAAAACATTTGAAACAAAAATATTTTAGGGTGTTCTGGTTGCCTGAGAGTTTATACTGAGATATCTATAAATATACAGTAGGCTGAGAAGGTTTGGCTGGTATGTTTAAAGTTAGAGTGAATTAAAAGCATATTGTGACACATTAAAACATAGACATGCCTGGCTGTAGAAAACTTGGAAGATGAAATCATGATTGCGGTGGTTTTTAACCTGGGCCTGTGGAGGGCCGTTAGAAATTTTGTGGGCGCTCCAGGATTAAAAGCAATGTTTGTGTGTCTGTGCTTTTGTCTCAGGACAGAATGGGTGGCCTTCATCAGATTCTCACAAGAGTCCATGTGCCCCCAAAAGGTGAAGAACCACAGACATTGTAAAAAAACTTTTTATTTTGTGTCGGAGTATAGTCGATTAAGGGTGTTGGGGTGGTTTCAGGTGAACAGCTAAGGGGCTCAGCCATGTGTTTACATGCATCCAATCCCCCCCCCCTCAATCCAGGCTGCCACGCAACACTGATCAGAGATCCCTGCGCTCCACAGTGGGTCCTTGTTGGTTACGCATCAAATACAGCAGAGCGCTCGTGACCATCCCAGAATCCGCCTGCCAATGCAGAAGAACCACAAACGTTTAAAGCTGCTCTGCACCTTGGGTTACATTTTAAAAACTGCTAACAAGGAACTTCTCTGGGGATCTGTACCTTCTCTTTCTACATGAAAGTCTATCTCTATATATCTATATATGTCTGTCTATCTATAGCTATCTATATAATATACTATATTATATATAGTATGAAGTGAAGTCGCTCAGTCGTGTCCGACTATTTGCGACCCCGTGAACTATAGCCTATCAGGCTCCTCTGTCCTTGGGATTCTCCAGGCAAGAATACTGGAGTGGGTTGCCATTTCCTTCTCCAGTTATAGCGTAACATATATGTGTATGTATATATACAATATATAATGTATATACATGTACACTAGATATACTATATACATTATATATATAGCTATATATATGCTATATATGTGTGTCTATATATGTCTATCTATAGCTATTTATGTATCTAATATATATAATATACTATATTATATATAGTATATATTATATGTGTATATATATATATAGTATGCTGCTGCTGCTGCTGCTAAGTCGCTTCAGTCGTGTCCGACTCTGTGCGACCCCATAGACAGGAGCCCAACAGGCTCCCCTGTCCCTGGGATTCTCCAGGCAAGAACACTGGAGTGGTTATATATACTATATATACATTATATATGCAATATATAATTAATAATTATAAATAATATAAATATATTTAATATACATAATAAGTAAATATTTAATATATTTCATATAATAACATAATTAATATATTGTATTGTATTATATATAATGTAATAATATGTAAATAAATGACATATATTATATCAATATATTAATACATTATATGTAATATAATATATGTATAATACATATAATGTATTAATATATTAATATAATATATGTTATAATTAAGGGCTTCCCTGGTGGCTCAGAGGTTAAAGCATTTGCCTCCAATGCGGGAGACCTGGGTTTGATCCCTGGGTCGGGAAGATCCCCTGGAGAAGGAAATGGCAATCCACTCCAGTATTTTTGCCTGGAGAATCCCATGGACAGAGAAGCCTAGTAGGTTACAGTCCACGGGGTCACAAAGAGTCTGACACGACTGAGCGACTTCACCTTCACCATGTTATAATTATATAATATATTAATATATATTATATTAAATATATAGTTATATATTATATGTAGCTAAACTATATAAAAATATATAAATATTATAATATAACATCATTATAATTATATATTTATATATAATTATATAACTATGTATATTATATATAATATAATATATAACAGATATAAGATATCTATAAATATAGATATTAGATAATATATGTAGGTATCTCTGTAATATAGATATTAAATATTATAAAATAGATGTTAGATATTAGATATTCTCTATATTATAAATATTAGATACTGTAATATCTAATGTTCCAGCCTTTCATGTAGAAAGAGAAGGAATAGATTCCCCAGAAAAGTTACTTTTTATCAATTTTAAAAATTTAATCCAATGTACGGAGCATTTTTAAATATTTCTGGTTCTTTTGCATTGTCAGGCTTGGAATATTAGATATTATAGGATATACAACCTAATGTTCTAGTATGAATTTTAAATCCCAATGTAATGATTATAGAAATGATTTCACAAACAGAGAAGCTCGATTATAAAGAAAGACACCTGTCTTAAGGTGTGAGATGGTCTTAATACATTCAAATGGAAAATTTCCTAGAAACTGGAGGACTGAAAAGATGGCCACCCTGGGGCTGCGGGCGGAAAATTTCACCTGATTGCCACTGGGAGGCGCTGTGGTTTAGGAAATGAAGGGAACCCAGGTCTAACCCGGCCTCAAGCTTCCAACTCAAGTGAAATTGGACAGGTTCTTTAATCTCACCCTGGGTCTGTTTCGTTATCTGCAAAGTAGCGATATTCTGTTTCAATGTATTTCAATGACACTAAGGTGTTATAAATCACAAAGCACTTTTAAAAACGTGCCCTGTGGTCATTAAAATAACACTGTTGAAAGCGATTACCAAGATAATTATGAGGATAAAGAGTAAGGTGCAGGTTAGTTACAGTATGATGGTTTTGTGTATGAATTTTTATTCTGACATGTATATGCTGATAATATATGACATCATTGTTATTATTTACTAGAAAAATAAAAAACTATGGTTGTTGGGGGAATAGAACTAGAAGTGGGGAGGAAGGTTTCTCTTTTTCACTTCATTATTATTTCTATTAGAAATATTAACAGGGGGAAAGAAAAACAAAACAAAAAAGAAATATTAACAGGGGACATTTGGGCAGTGGCATTTTCGGCTGTTGTTTTAATTATTGTTTTCTCTTAAAAAGCTAAAAATAATTTTTAAAAAGGAAATAAAAGACCCTTACAGATTCAGGTTTGATGTTGGAGGTGTGGGGCCAGGCCTACTTCATAGGTGCTGGTATATTCTTCCATCAGGAGCTTTATAAAAGTCTGTTTCTCTCCTTAAGATGCTAGTCCTTCTTGATGATTAATGCTTATTTCCATTAATTCATTAGGGGCTTCAAAATATATTAGGTGATATTCTAATTTTATCTTTCCTTTTTCATATGTTTATTAGCTGAAACACGTTTTAAAAGAGAAATTTACCTTCATTTACTATTTGGATATCCAATGGTACAGTTTATATAAGAAAAACAAGATAAATTTTGATCATTAAATATTGACTTTCAGAATAATGAGTTGATTCCCTAGCATCCGAATTTGGGTTTGGGGATGATTTTTTTTTTCAAGTATCGTTATGAACTTATGTTTTAAACATATTAGATATGTTTCAGTCCATTACAGTTGCTATTCATATGATGCTCAAATTTTTCTATTCCCTCTCTCTCTTAAACTCTAATAATTCCCTCCACTCTTGTCAATGTCACCATTGGCCTACATGCCACAAAATCCAACAGTTAACGCTGATGTCTCTTTTTAAAAGATTTTTAAGATGGAGATATAATCCACATACCATGATATTCACCCTTTTGATATAAATGGTTCAGTGGGTTTGGAAGTTTATTCACAAAGTTGTGCAGCCATCACCACTTTCTAATCCCAGAACATTTCACCCCCTCCCAAAAGAAACCTCATACCCATTAGTAGGTAGTCCCTGTCTCTCCCTCCCCCAGCTTCTGGTAACCTCTAATCTACTTTCTGTCTCAGTGGATGTGTGTATTCTGGACGTTTTATATAAATGGAGTTGTACAGCATGTGGCCTTCTGCATCTAGCTTTTTTTTACTTACCGTAATGTTTTCAAGGTTCCTCCGCATTGTCGCGTGCGTCCCGAGTCCTCATCCTGACGAATCAGCAGCATTTGGCGTGACTGATCACTGTTCTGCGTTCTTCTGATTTCTGGAGCACCCTGTCTCTCGCGTTCTTCTCACAACTCTGGCTGCGTCTGTCAGTCTTAGATGCTTCCTCCTGATTGTCCAGTCCTCTTACCGTTGGGGAGCCCGGGGCTCAGACACCCGACTTCTTTATATTCATGCTCCAGGGGCCGTCATTCAGTCTCAAGGGTGTACATCCTACTTGTGTCACACCTGTACCACCGACTCCTGAACTTGTGTCCCTAGCCAGGACCTTTTCTCTGAATTCCAGAGCTAAATCTTCATCTCTTCTTGGATGTCTCACATTCGTTGCAAAAACAACATGTCCAAAATCGAGCTCCTGAGCCACCACATCCTCCTGCTTTCCAATTTGTTCCTCCCACAAATTTTCCCGCTACATTCTTAGACCAATAACTTTGTAGCCATGCTTGACTGTTTTTCTTACTCCCCACATCACATCTATCAACCTGGCCGTTCCTTCAAAACACATCCAGAACCCAACTCCTTCTCACACCCTCATGGCTAAAGCCTCTTGTCTAAGCCCCCATTGCCTCTCACAGGCAATAAATTGATGTCCCTGTGGCCACCCTCCTAAGGCATATTCTTAGCAGCTCCAGGGATCATTTTAAAGTTTAAGTCAGGTCTCTTGTCTGTTCTGTTCAGAATTGTTCAATGGATCCCCATGCTGGTCAGGATAAAAGCTGAAGTTCTTACGGTGTCTAACAAGTCTATTAAACGCGGCCTCCCCCCAACCCCATCCCGCTCACTTCCTGCTGCTGTCTGCATTTCTCTGAGTCATCCTCACTGGATTCCTCATAGACAACTCACCTGTGCTCACCTCTGGGCCTTTGCATGTACTGTTTTTCTGCTAGAATGCTGTTCCTCCAGATATCTCAGTTCCTCATCTTTCAGTTCTGTGTTTGTTCGTCACCTAATCGATGAAGACCATTCTATTTAAGATAATAACATGGGAACTTCCCTGGCGGTCCAGTGGTTAATACTCTTGCTTTCATTGCAGGGGACACAGGTTTGACCCCTTGTCAGGGAACTAAGACCTTACATGCCATGTCGTGCAGACAAAAAAAAAAGCACCCACACCCTTTCCTATTCCCCATGTCACTTTCTCTGCCTTTCTTTTTCCAAAGCACTTACCTGCTGACACATACATGCACCCATGAGTACATGCATCCACCTGTGCACACGTTCTCTCCCTATGCCAGCCTACATGCACACATGTACACCTACTCGTTTACTTGTTTATTTGTCTATTGCCTGTCTTCCCCACTAAAAGGTAAGCTTAGTGGGTACAGGAACATGATTTTGTTCCCTGCTATATTCCTAGCACCTAGAATAGGACTTGGCAAATCTTAGGCTGTCAATGTATTTTTATGGAATAAGTGAATGAATTGCCTGAATACTTCTTTCCCCCATAGAGGCAAGAGCAGGAACTTTGAAGCATTAATTTGGTTGCCTTCTGCTTGTTGTGAAATGCCAGAGGCCTTGTGTTTCCTTTCTAAAACTCAGGCTAGTCAGGAATGAGCTCTGGGCTCACAGCGAGTCCTCCTGGCCGTTGAGTCAGCTCGTCTTCCCCTTTGATCTCCCGAAGTCCTTGGGGAGTCAACATTTAGGCCCATCTTTGAGCCTGGCACTCAGCCCTCCTTTCCTACAAATGTATGGATGCCTGGCTCTTAGGTAGAAATGCTAAACAAAGAAGGGAAGATTATCTTTGAGGCTATGGCTTACTTCCAAAAGTAAATGTAATGGAAGTGCTCTCACAAAGGCTAGCGTACACGAGTAGCTTAAAAAACTGGCTTGAGCAATTCTGCTTGCTCCAGTTAAAGGAGAGAAGAAATTTTAAATGTAGAATTTTCCAAGTAATCAGACTTTTAGAATCAAGAGGGAGTTTCTTTCCCTCCTTCCCTCCTTTTTTTTTTTTTTTCTTTCCTTCTCAGATACCAACAGCCAGAGAACTGAGGCAGATCTCCAGGCTCCCAGAGTTAATGGCAGAGTCAGAACACAAACTCAGGATTCCTAATTCTCACTCTTTGGAATATATTATACTGCCTTCCCAGTAAACAAGGAAATAGTCCAGAAGATGCTCAAGTATGTTGGGGGAGGTTAACTTCTTAGTTCTCAAAAGGCTCAGTGCCAGTGGACAAGAAATTAGAGTCCATCCAAGAGATTGACAAATGAACATTTCTTTGTCTTTAACCACGCTAAAATTTCCAGTGTACCCCTCTAATCCTGTAGATTTCTCCCAAGGTTGTTTATCTTCAGCTTAAATAATTATTTCGTCATTTGCTTGCATAGAGTTTATATCTTTCTGTGGGCCAAAGAGAACAGAGAGACTTGCAAAGAAAGTGTGCTATTTTAAAAAAATTATTACAAAACAATTAAAATTTTTTTAGGTTGTGCTACACGGCTTGCAGGATCTTAGGGATAGAACCCAGACCCTCAGCAGTGAGAGCGTGAAGTCCTAACCACTGAATTGCCAGGAAATTCCCTACTACAAAACAACTTTAATGTACATTAAGCATAATAAAAATAATACTAGCTAACAAGAGAGCAAATTGCCAACATCTGTTAGATCATCAAAAAAGCAAGAGAGTTCCAGAAAAAAGTTTCCTTCTGCTTTATTGACTACACCAAAGCCTTTGACTGTGTGGATCACAACAAACTGTGGAAAATTCTGAAAGAGATGGGAATACCAGACCACCTAACCTGCCTCTTGAGAAACTTGTATGCAAGTCAGGAAGCAACAGTTAGAACTGGACATGGAACAACGGACTGGTTCCAAATTTGGAAAGGAGTACGTCAAGCCTGTATATTGTCACCCTGCTTATGCTAGACTAGATGAAGCACAAGCTGGAATCAAAGTTGCGGGGAGAAATATCAATAACCTCAGATATGCAGATGACACTACCCTTAAGGCAGAAAGTGAAGAAAAACTAAAGAGCCTCTTGATGAACTTGAAAGAGGAGAGTGAAAAAGTTGGCTTAAAGCTCAACATTCAGAAAACGAAGATCATGGCATCTGGTCCCATCACTTCATGGCAAATAGATGGGGAAACAATGGAAACAGTGAGAGACTTTATTTTTGGGGACTCCAAAATCACAGCAGCTGGTGACTGCAGCCATGAAATTAGAAGACACTTGCTNTCAACATTCAGAAAAATAAGATCATGATATCTGGTCCCATCACTTCATGGCAAATAGATGGGGAAACAATGGAAACAGTGAGAGACTTTATTTTTGGGGACTCCAAAATCACAGCAGCTGGTGACTGCAGCCATGAAATTAGAAGACACTTGCTCCTTGGAAGAAAGGTTATGTCCAACTAGTTAGTAAGTTAAGTCGCTCAGTCATGTCCGACTCTTTGTGAACCTGTGGACTGTAGCCCACCAGGCTCCTCCGTCCATGGGATTCTCCAGGCAAGAATACTGGAGTGGGTTGCCATTTCCTTCTCCAGGGGATCTTTCCGACCCAGGGATCAAACCCAGGTCTCTTGCATTTGAGGCAGACGCTTTAACCTCTGAGCCACCAGGGAAGCCCATGACCAACTAGACAGCATATTAAACAGCAGAGATATTACTTTGCCAACAAAGGTCCGTCTCGTCAAAGCTATGGTTTTTCCGGTGGTCATGTATGGATGTGAGAGTTGGACTATAAAGAAAGCTGAGTGCTGACTGAACTGAACTGAACATTCATTAAGCATATTAAGTGTGGCAGATGCTATTATAACTTTTCATATGTTATCATATTTAATCCTCATAACCTATGTGAGGTAGGTAATATTATCATCTTCATATTATAGAGGCAAAAACTGAAGCTTGGAGAGATTATGAAACTTGAATTGTGCTTTCCTCAGTCTCAAAAAATATTTCTAATCTTATGTTAGTGGACAACTCTTCTGCTACTGACATACACTTTGTCTTTCTGTGGCTTAGTGGGTATGGGATTGTGCCAGTCTATACAGTTTTCTGTTTGTTTGTTTTTTTCTCACACTCAGTTCAGTTCAGTCACTCAGTCATGTCTGACTCTTTGCGACCCCATGAACCGCAGCACGCCAGGCCTCCCTGTCCATCACCAACTCCTGGAGTTCACTCAGATTCACGTCCATCGAGTCAGTGATGCCATCCAGCCCTCTCATCCTCGGTCGTCCCCTTCTCCTCCTGTCCCCAATCCCTCCCAGCATCAGAGTCTTTTCCAATGAGTCAACTCTTCGCATGAGGTGGCCAAAGTACTGAAGTTTCAGCTTTAGCATCATTCCCTCCAAAGAAATCCCAGGGCTGATCTCCTTCAGAATGGACTGGTTGGATCTCCTTGCAGTCCAAGGGACTCTCAAGAGTCTTCTCCAACACCACAGCTCAAAAGCATCAATTCTTTGGCACTCAGCTTTCTTTATAGTCCAACTCTCACATCCATACATGACTACTGGAAAAACCATAGCCTTGACGAGACAGACCTTTTTGACAAAGTAATGTCTCTGCTGTTTAATATGCTGTCTATGTTGGTCATAACTTTCCTTCCAAGGGGTAAGTGTCTTAATTTCATGGCTGAAGTCACCATCTGCAGTGATTTTGGAGCCCAGAAAAATAAAGTCTGTCACTGTTTCCACTGTTTCCCCATCTATTTGCTATGAAGTGATGGGACCAGATGCCATGATCTTAGTTTTCTAAATGCTGAGCTTTAAGCCAACTTTTTCACTCTCCTCTTTCACTTTCATCAAGAGGCTCTTTAGTTCTTCTTCACTTTCTGCCATAGGGTGGTGTCATCTGCATATCTGAAGTTATTGATATTTCTCCCGGCAATCTTGATTCCAGCTTGTGCTTCTTCTAGCCCAGCATTTCTCATGATGTACTCTCGCCGAAGAATTGATGCTTTTGAACTGTGCTGTTGGAGAAGACTCTTGAGAGTCCCTTGGACTGCAAGGAGATCCAACCAGTCCATTCTGAAGGAGATCAGTCCTGGGATTTCTTTGGAAGGAATGATGCTAAAGCTGAAACTCCAGTGCTTTGGCCACCTCATGCAAAGAGTTGACTCATTGGAAAAGATTCTGATGCTGGGAGGGATTGGGGACAGGAGGAGAAGGGGACGACCGAGGATGAGATGGCTGGATGGCCTCATGGACTCTATGGACATGAGTCTGAGTGAACTCCGAGAGATGGTGATGGACAGGGAGGCCTGGCATGCTGCGATTCATGGGATCGCAAAGAGTCGGACACGACTGAGTGACTGAACTGAACTCTGCACAGAAGTTACATAAGCAGGGTGACAATATACAGCCTTGATGTACTCCATTCCCTATTTGGAACCAGTCTGTTGTTCCATGTCCAGGTCTAACTGTTGCTTCCTGACCTGCATACAGGTTTCTCAAGAGGCAGGTCAGGTAGTCTGGTACTTCCATCTCTTTCAGAATTTTCCACAGTTTGTTGTGATCCACACAGTCAAAGGCTTTGGCATAGTCAATAAAGCAGAAATAGATGTTTTTCTGAAACTCTGTTGCTTTTTCAATGATCCAGCGAATGTTGGCAATTTGATCTCTGGTTCCTCTGCCTTATCTAAAACCAGCCTGAACATCTGGAAGTTCATGGTTCACATATTGCTGAAGCCTAGCTTGGAGAATTTTAAGCATCACTTTACTAGCGTGTGAGATGAGTGCAATTGTGCGGTAGTTTGAGCATTCTTTGGCATTGGCTTCCTTTCTTTGGGATTGGAATGAAAACTGACCTTTTCCAGTCCTGTGGCCACTGCTGAGTTTTCCAAATTTGCTGGCAGATTGAGTGCAGCACTTTCACAGCATCATCTTTCAGGATTTGAAAGAGCTCAACTGGAATTCCATCACCTCCACTAGCTTTGTTCATAGTGATGCTTTCTAAGGCCCACTTGACTTCACATTCCAGGATGTCTGGCTCTAGGTGAGTGATCACACCGTCGTGATTATCTTGGTTGTGCAGATCTTTTTTGTACAGTTCTTCTGTGTATTCTTGCCACCTCTTAATATCTTCTGCTTCTGTTAGGTCCATACCATTTCTGTCCTTTATCGAGCCCATCTTTGCATGAAATGTTCCCTTGGTATCTCTAATTTTCTTGAAGAGATCTCTAGTCTTTCCCATTCTATTGTTTTCCTCTATTTCTTTGAATTGATCCCTGAGGAAGGCTTTCTTATCTCTCCTTGCTGTTCTTTGGAATTCTGCATTCAGATGGGTATATCTTTCCTTTTCTCCTTTGCTTTTCACTTCCCTTCTTTTCACAGCTATTTGTAAGGCCTCCTCAGACAGCCATTTTGCTTTTTGCATTTCTTTTTCTTGGGGATGGTCTTGATCCCTGTCTCCTGTAATTGTTTCTAGTAGTAAGACTGTCTATTATATTTACATAGATTTGAACATATAGATAGTTGTAGAAAAATATATAGGCCACATATATAATTTAAAACAGTCATTCCAAATCAAGACACATGGGTTTTTCAAAGGAGCTTCTTGGACATGTTGAACCTAGGATTGGACTCTGGTGACTATGTTTTAAACTCTTATGCTGTGGAAGATAAAACTAGAGTATATTTTTCATGTTTTCTTCATATTTTTGTAACTCATAATAAGAGAGCTTTGATATGATAGTTGTCTCACATAAAGCAAAACAGGATTTAATAGAATGATATTTTACAAAGATATAAAACTCTTAGCAGAAAATATAGGTATAAATCTTCATGATTGTGGAGTAGGAATTGGTTTCTTAAATATGATACCAAAGGCATAAACAACAAAGGAATAAATAGACAAATTGAACTTTTGCAAAATTAGAAACTTTTGTTCATCAAAGAACACTATCATGAAAGTGAGAAGACAGCTACAGAATGGGAGAACACGTTTGCAAATCTTGTCTCTGAGAAGGGTCTAGTATATAGGCTTTATAAGCAATATTTATAACTTAACAATATAAAGACAAAAAATCCAATTTAAAAATAAGCAAAGGAAAAATAGGTGATGGAGATTAAGAGGTATAAACTTACAGTTCCAGATACATGAGTCACCTGTATGAAATGTACAGTGGGAATACAGTCAATATCTATACAGTCAATATCACAGTATCTATACAGTGATGTACTGTAACTAGACAACATGATGATCATTTTGAAATGTATAGAAATACCAAACAATTATGTTGTGTAACAGGAACTAGCAATGTTGTAGGCCAATTATAATTCAAAAACAATCAAACTCATAGAAAAAGATTGGTAGTCACCATAGGTAGAAGGTGAAGGGGAGGGAGCTGGATGAAGGCAGTCAAAAGGTACAAACTTCCAGTCGTAAGATAAATAAGAAGTAGGAATGTAATGTACAACATGATAAATGTAATTAACACTGCTGTATGTCATATATGAAAATCATTAAGAGAGTAATTCCCAAGAGATCTCATTACAAAATGTTTGTTTTTCTATTTCTTTAACGTTGTATCTGTATGAGATGCTAAATGTTAAATAACTTATTGTGATAATCGTTTCATGATGCATGTAAGTGAAATCACTATGCTGTATACAGGGTTGAATGTCAATTACATTGCAACAAAGCTGGAAGAAAAAATTAATAAAAATAAGCAAAAGATCTGAACAGACATTTCTCCGAAGTAGATACACAAACGGCAAGTAGGAACATGAAAAGATGCTCAGCATCATTAGTCGTTAGGGAAGGAAGTCAAAGCCACAATGAGATGCTACTTTATACCTACTACAATGGCTATAATAATAATTAAAATAATAACAATGGAAAATAACAAGTGTTGGTGAGGATGTGGAGAAATTGGAGCCTTCAAACATTGCTGGGATGTAGAATGCAACAGCCATTTGGTAAGACAGACTGGCATTTCTTAAAAATGTTAGAGTTATCCTATGACCCAGCAATTTCATTCCCAGGTATACACCCGAGAGGGCTGAAAGCATATGTTTCCTTTTGAAAACAAGTGCATAAGAACTTGTGCATGAATGCTCATAGCAGCATCAATAGCCAAAAGGAGGATACCACCCCAAATGTTCCCCAAATGATCACTGGATTAAAAAAGATGTGGTGCATTTGTACAATGCAATATTATTCAGCCGTAAAAAGGAACAGGATACTAACACATGCTACACCATGGATGAATCTTGAAAACACGATGCTAAGTGAGAGGTGCCAGACAGAAAAGGCCACATACTGTGCGATTCCATATACATGAAGTGTCTAGATTAGGCAGATCCATAGAGACCACAAGTAGATGGGTGGTTGCCAAGGGGTGGGGGGAATGGGGAAGCTGGGAGTAACTGCTAACAGACATGGGGCTTGTTTTTGGTGTGATGGAATGTTCTGCAGTTAGATAGTGATGATGGCTGTACAATTCTGGGAACACACCACTATATTATATGTTTAAAAATGGCCAACGGGGTGAATTTTATGTTAAGTGAATTTTATCTCAATGTAAAGAAGTGGCATTTTACAAACTTGAAGTCATGCGTATATTTGAATCATCTTACTTAAATTAGTTTTCTGTGATGTTTATTGCAAGCAAGCTTTGCCTCTTTTTATATCTGTCAGATTTTGATTTTGTCTTTTATTAGTTTTCACAGGAGTATAGTTGCTTTATAATGTTATGTTAGTTTTTGCTGTACAGCAAAGTGCCACTTCATGCGAAGAGTTGACTCATTGGAAAAGACTCTGATCCTGGGAGGGATTGGGGGCAGAGGAGCAAGGGGACGACAGAGGATGAGATGGCTGGATGGCATCACCAACTCGATGGACGTGAGTTTGAGTGAACTCTGGGAGTTGGTGATGGACAGGGAGGCCTGGGGTGCTGCGATTCATGGGGTCGCAAAGAGTGAGACACGACTAAGCGACTGAACTGAATCGAACTGAAAGTGAGTCAGCTATATGTATACACGTATCCTCTCTTTTCTGGATTTCCTTCCCATTTTGGTCACCACAAAACACTGAGGAGAGTTATGGTAGGTTCTTATCAGTTGTCTAAAGTTTATACATAGTAATCCCAATCTTCCAATTTATCCCATCCTTTGTCCCCTTTGGTGTCCATATGTTCTCTACATCTGTGTGTCTGCTTTGCAAATAAGTTCATCTGCATCATTTTTCAAGATTTCACATATAAGTGATATTATGTGATACTAGTTTTCCTCTTTCTGACTTACCTCACTCCGTGTGACAGTCTCCAGGTCCATCCACGTTTCTGCAAATGGCACAATTTTATTTCTTTTTATGGCTGAGTAATAATCCAGCGTATATATGTGCCACATCTTTATCCATTCCTCTGGTGATGGACATTTAGGCTGCTTCCACATCCTGGCTATTTGTAAATAGTGCTGCAATGAGTATTGGGGTGCATGTATCTTTTTGAATTAAAGTCTTCTCTGGGTGTATGTCCAGGAGTGGGATTGTGGGACATATGGCCATTCTATTTTTTATGTTTTTAAGGAATCTCCATACTGTTCTGTAGAGTGACTGTATCAAATTACATTCCCACCAACAGTATAGGAGGATTCCCTTTTCTCTACACCCTTTCCAGCAACTTATTGTTTGTAGATTTTCTTTTAATGATGGTCTTTGTCAGAGTTTGATCTTGAGGCAACACCAGGCTGGGAGGAGGGCATATGCCTCTTGCATTGTATCAGAATTTACTATGGTTGCTTTTCTTTAACTCCTGTTCAGCTAATTTTATAGTACTACCTTCGGAAGGTGGGAAGAGACCAAACTCCAAAATTGGGTCTGCATAGTGGGAAACACTTGATGAGTTTAATCTAAAAAATCAAACTAGAAAAGTAGACTCTGAGATGTTAGAGTTGCAGTTGCCCTCGGTGGGGAAAGGCATGGTTGTGACTTGGAAGGGGACATGGAGGAAGTTCCATAGTGCTGGGGTGCTGGGCATACTGTATATTTTTATATGGACACTGCTTCACGGGTGTGTTCAGTTTGTGAAAATTCTTCCCCTGGTATGCTTATGATGTGTGCACTGTTCTGCATGTTTGTCAATTTCAATAACAAGAAAGCAATTCAATTCAACCTCCATGTGTGTATTTATGCTATCAACAATCTGGCATGATGGATGGGACCGGGATCCACTGAACTGACCTGCTGCCATGGAGATGAGACCCAGGCATGGTAGTTCTGAAAGTTTGTTTTCAGACTTCGTAGGTTCTCTCTGAGCTTGGCCTCGGGGCACTGTCTCTGGGGTGGTCAGTGGGTCTTCATCATCTCCTAACCATTGTTTTCAAGAGCAAGGGCATGGCATTGCAGAGCTCCCGTGACCTGGGGCTGCTGGAGTGTAAGCCCCATGGATGTGGTGATGCTTGCAGTCAGGGATGGAGCTGCCAGACCTGCCTGCCCCACTTCTGCTCTGTCACCAACATCAGATGTCCAAAAACCACCTACCATGGTGCTTTCTTTTTCACCTGGGCCCGGATGTGTCATGGGTACCCACTGCAAACAGATCTGGTTGGTCTCTTTATGGGTTCGGGCCCACAATCCCATATCTGAAGTATTTGGTGCCAGATGTATTTTAGCATCCAGACATTTGGGGGTTTTAGAAAGATGGTACACTGCCTATGCCTTATATAATGTAGTACTGCCAACATGACCTGGAGCAACTGTCTGTAATGAAAGATGAACGTTTAGACCAGGTGGGATAAAGACTACAAATGGCCTCGTGTCATTTCAGGCCAGGGCGTGCTGCTATATGAGTTTGCATCAAATCTCAAAAGGTTTTTTTTTTTTGGTTTTTAGAGTTTTGGGATTTGGAATTGCTCATGAGAGAACATGGAACTGTATCAGTGAATTTTCCATTGAGCAAATGAGTCCTAGTTCTTTCCTGATGGAGGTTTCTGTGGGCGGAGGGGCTGAGTGGGCCCGGGAGTGGGGCAGGACGTGGGATGAGGAGGAGTGTCACCGGCTGCTCAGGCTGAGGCTGTGCCCAGCGAGTGGAGGTGGGCGAGTGGCCGGAAGGGCCCCTTGATGAGGGGGCAGAGATGCCTGGCGGAGCGCAGCCCTCTTCCAGATTCTCCTCGGCTCCGCGGCCCCCGCTGAGCTGTCGGTGCTGGTTAACCTCTCACTGATTCCTGCCGCACACAGGGGCCTCCTGGAGCAGTCAGCTGTAGCCAGGCTTATGCTGTAAAATTTCTGGAGACTAATATTTCTCTAAATTAAGTTAATTATAGGGATGATAAAACTCACTTACACAGGTGTCGTGAGGAGATTAGAGTTGAATTCCCTTCACGAGGAGCCTTTCCCGGAAAACTGATTTGCCACCATTCCTGTTGATCCCCCAGCAGAGTTTAAGTTCACTGTCGGTGAAGCGAAAGCAAAAGTGTTAGTCACTCAGTCCTGTCTGAATCTTTGTGACCCCATGGATTGTAGCCTGCCAGGCTCCTCTGTCCATGCGATTCTCCAGGCAAGAATACTGGGTTGGGCAGCCATTCCCTTCTCCAGGGGATCTTCCTGACCCAAGGATTGAACCTGGGTCTCCTGCATTGCAGGCGGATTCTTTACCATCCAAGCCACCAGGAATGGCTTCTAAATGTCTTTCTATAGGAATTTTGATAAAGATTGGAGGGGGAATAAACAGACAAGTCTCACATCACCTTGAGAAAATGTCCCCTGTGATCCCCAAATTCACTAATTTTGGTGTAAACTGGTTAAAAGGAACGATAAAGAAAGGGATGATGAATGGAGAAACAGACTTATGGACATGGAGAGGGGAGGAGAGGGTGAGATGTATGGAAAGAGTAATATGGAAACTTACATTACCATGTGTAAAATAGATAGCCAACGGGAATTTGCTGTATGTCTCAGGGAACTCAAACAGGGGCTCTGTATCAACCTAGAGGGGTGGGATGGGGAGGCAGATGGGAGGGAGGTTCAAGAGGGAAGGGACATATGTATACCTATGGTTGATTCATGTTGACGTTTGACAGAAAACAACAAAATTCTGTAAAGCAATTATCCTTCAATTAAAAAATAAAAAGGATAGTCGCTGCTGGTGGGGTTGATTTGTAAGCGGATTCTAGTTGTAATTGGTGTTTACATCTTACTGTGATGTAATATTTTTTCTGATTACGACCTCAGAGATCTTTTTCTGTCTCCCTCTTGCCACTTCCACCATCTTCTGCTCCTCATCATGTTTCATTTGGATCCATCCAATAGATGTTTGTGTGCTGACTGCTTTTGGGGAGGCGGGAGATGTCACAAAGTTACAGTGGGCAGTAGGGAAATCAAGCTGTTAAGACACGGTCTGCCCGCTAAAGCTTTTGGTCTGGCAAGGTCGACAGTTGAACAGTCATGGACATACAGTGGGATAGAGTAAGGCCTGCAATAGAAGTATCTGCGGAGTGTTAAGAGGGCATAGAGGAGGCATGTCTGAATCAGTGCATGGGGCTCAGGGCAAACTTCTTATGGGAAATGATGCTTTGGATTGACTCTTTTTCTTATTGCTTCTCATTATAAACCAGTTAAATAAAATGCATACATTGTAATATAGTTCAGTGAATTTTGACAAATGTGTCCATCCATGGAAATACCACCCCAATCAAGATACTAATAATTTTCAGCACCACAGAGAGTTCCTCTGTGCTCCTTTCCAGCCAGTACCCCACCCCCAGTCACCACCTCAGAGGCAACCAGGTGAATGGGCCTTGGTGTAGACATTTACAACAGGAAGGGAGGAGGAAGGGCAATTCCGGTGTGCAAAGGCATGGATGGGTGAGAAATTGTGATGTGTGTAAGGGACCCCCTGTCCTCTCGTCATTGTACCTCTGGAGCTATAGGAATGTCATCTCTGTTGGATGGTGGTTTGTCAAAGGTGAGGCTAGGAGTCAGGTCAGTAAAGGACGGGCAGTCAAAACTTGACTTTCATCTTATTAAACAGCAGGAGTATGGATGGGATTCAGGCAGGGTAGTGGTAGTGGTACAAAGACCAGTGCACTTAATTTTATTTTGCTTTTTTGCTAATTAACAATCCCAATCTTTTCGCTGAGGTAAAATAAACAACATGAAATTTACCATCTCAGTTCAGTTCAGTTCAGTCGCTCAGTCGTGTCCGACTCTTTGCGACCCCATGAATCGCAGCACGCCAGGCCTCCCTGTTCATCACCATCTCTCGGAGTTCACTCAGACTCACATCCATCGAGTCCGTGATGCCATCCAGCCATCTCATCCTCGGTCGTCCCCTTCTCCTCCTGCCCCCAATCCCTCCCAGCATCAGAGTCTTTTCCAATGAGTCAACTCTTCGCATGAGGTGGCCAAAGTACTGGAGTTTTTCATCTGAGTTAAATTCACCCATTCCAGTCCATTTTAGTTCGCTGATTCCTAGAATGTCGACGTTCACCCTTGTCATCTCTTGTTTGACCACTTCCAATTTGCCTTGATTCATGGACCTGACATTCCAGGTTCCTATGCAGTATTGCTCTTTACAGCATCGGATCTTGCTTCTATCATCAGTCACATGCACAACTGGGTATTGTTTTCGCTTTGGCTCCATCCCTTCATTCTTTCTGGACTTATTGCTCCACTGATCTCCAGTAGCATATTGGGCACCTAATGACCTGGGGAGTTCCTCTTTTGATATCCTATCATTTTGCCTGTTCATACTGTTCATGGGGTTCTCAAGGCAAGAATACTGAAGTGGCTTGCCATTCCCTTCTCCAGTGGACCACGTTCTGTCAGCCCTCTCCACCATGACCCGCCTGCCTTGGGTTGCCCTGCAGGCATGGCTTGGCTTCATTGAGTTAGACAAGGCTGTGGTCCTAGTGTGATTAGATTGACTAGTTTTCTGTGAGTATTGTTTCAGTATGTCTGCCCTCTGATGCCCTCTTGCACTCAGCCATTGTAAAATGTACATTCAGTGGTAGTAAACACGTTAATACTGTTGTACAACCATCACCACCATCCATCTGCAGAACAGTTTTCATCTTGCCAAACTGAAACTCTACCCACTAAACAGTAACTGCCCATTGTCCCCTCCTCCCAGTCTATGGCAAGCATCGTCCTACTTTCTGCCATATGATTTTGACCACTTTAGGTGCCTCACACAAGTGGAATCAAATAGTGTTTGTCTTTTTGTGGCTGGCTGATTTCCCTTAGCATAATGTCCTCGACTTGATCTATGTTGTAGCACATGTCAGCATTTCCTCCCTTTTTAAGGCTGGATTCTTTGTATGTATTCAGCATTTTGTGTAAGCATGTTTTGCTTATCCATTCATCTGTTGATGGACCTTTGGGTTGCTTCTACATTTTAGCTTTTGTGAATAATGCTGCTATGAAATTGGGTGTACAAATATCTGTTTTAGTCTCTCATAATTCTTTTTGGTATATACTGGGAAATGGAATGGCTGGATCATGTGGTAATACTTTGTGTAATTTTCTGAGGAATCATCATGCAGTTTTCCACAACAGCTGTACCATTTTACATTCCCATCAGTAGTGCACGGGGGTTCCAGTTTCTCCGCATCTTTGCCAACACTTGGTGTTTCCTCTTTTTTGGATAGCGGTCATCCTAATAGGTGTGCAGTGGTAACTCCACATAGTTTTGATTTGCATTTCCCTAATGATGAAGACCTTAATTTTAAAGAGATCATCTTGGTGTCCAGTTTTTTTGGGAAATGAAAAGGACATTGATAGAGGCAGATAGACCCTGTCAGGAGTGATTACAGTAACCCAGAAAAGAGGAAGGCCTAAGTCAAGACAGCAGGTGGTGGAAATGGAGAAAAGGGAATAGAAGGGAGAGGAGGTTAGGAGGCAGGGTCTCCAGTACTTGATGACTAGGTGGCGGCTGAATTTACAAACTAAAGCCACGTACAAAGCAGGACACCCATGGTATTTTCTTTAATAACAACAGCTTTTGTGCCTCCCCATATTTTAAGATTTTGCTTATTCAAAGTCACCAGCAGGTTAGTGGAGAACACTAGACCTCAGATCCCTGGCTCCCAGCCCAGATGGGGAGTTCTTTTCTACCATATTCTTAGGGCTTCTTAAATATCTCAGAAATAGGCCAGTTGTTATGCTTGAACAAACCATTTTGGGTTTCCTTGCTCAAGGAGTGACTGTATACCAATTCAATCTGTGATTTTTTATAATCTATAATTTTTAAATAACAGCTTTGTTAAGGTATGATCCACATACTGTGCAATTCACTCATTTAAAGTGTACAGTTCAGTGGTTTTAATATATGGGCAAATTGTGCAGGCGTCACTACGATCAATGTCAGAACACTTTCATCCCCCCAAAAGAAACCCTGTTCCCCTTAGCAGTGACTCTCAATTCTTCCTCTGCCCCCACAGCCAGCCCTAGGCGACCACTAATCAACTTTGTTTCTATAGATTTGCCTATTCTGGAATGGTCACAGAAATGGGAGCACACACTACGCGGTCTTTTGTGACTGGCTTCTGTCACTTAGCACGTTTTCAAGGTTCATCCATGCTGTAGCGTGTATTAACACTTTATTTCTTTTTACTGCTGAATAATATGCCAAATTTTGTTTATCTCTTCATCAGTTGATGGACATTTGGGCTGTTTTCACTTTCTGGCTAGTATGAATAATCCTGCCATGAACACTCATTTACAAACCAATTATGGTTTTAAGTGGGAACAGCTACCTTATGAGGTTGTTGTAAGAACAAAGTGAGAGGAGGCATGTAAAGCACCAAATAGAGGGCTCAGTACACAGAAAGTACAAAGCAAATGGTGACGTCATATGATGAGACTGGTAACCATGGTGATAGGTGACTCTGTTAGGAGCTGGAGGAGCTGAAGGTTGATGGCCCTCAAACATTTCTTTCTTGCCTTTTGCCCTACTCCATGGCTCCACTTACATCTTCCCCTTTTCTTCATTTTTACTTTCTTTTCTCTTCCCAACTCATATCTGAACATTATTGGTGGTTCTTTTATGGATTGCTTAGTGCCCAGGAGCTTGAGGACAGGGCCATCGTCTTTGTTTCTCATTGGGAATAAGTGTGACTAAGCCTTGGGAGTGAGTTTGGTGATGGACAGGAGATTACTGCTGGGAAAAGTCTATAAGGATCTTTTTCTGGATTTCAGAGGTGCTTATTTGGGTGACAAAACCTAATGTAAGATTTCCAGCCACAATTAAGTTTGAGAACCTCTTTTTTAAATATGCAAATACTCAGATATTTTGTTTTCTAATCAAAGGAACATTTGGGTATCTTCTATACTGCTATGCAAGATAATTGTTTTTCATAGATATTTATCTTTTTTTCAGAATTTGTTGGTATTTTATCAATTTTTAATAGACAGATAGTTAATTTATGATGTTGTGTTAGCCTCAGTGATATAACGAAGTGATTTGGTTATACATACATATATGTTGGGAGGGATTGGGGGCAGGAGGAGAAGGGGACGACCGAGGATGAGATGGCTGGATGGCATCACTGACTCGATGGACACGAGTCTGAGTGAACTCTGGGAGTTGGTGATGGACAGAGAGGCCTGGCGTGCTGCGATTCATGGGGTCGCAAAGAGTCGGACACGACTGAGTGACTGAACTGAACTGAACTGATATATATGCTGTGTTGTTCAGTTGCTAAGTTGCGTGTGACTCTTCTGTGACCCCGTGGCCAGGCTCCTCCATCCATGGGATTTTCCAGGCAAGAGTACTGAAATGGGTTGCCATTTCCTCCTTGAGGGGATCTTCCCCACTCAGGGATTGAACCTGCCTCTCCTGTACTGGCAGGTGGATTCTTTACCCCTGAATCACCAGGGAATATATACACACATATATATTCTTTTTTAGGTTCTTTTCCATTGTAGGTTATTACAAGACATGAATCTAGTTCCCTGTGCTATACAGTAGGGGTTCTTGTTATCTATTATATGCATAGCAGTGTGTATACATTAATCCCAAGCTCCTAATTCACCTTCTCCCTCCACCCTTCTCTATCCCCTCTGCTAATTGTAAGTTTGTTTTCTATGTCTTTGAGTCATAGGTATTTATTTATCTTAATAGTAAATAAATTTTTATCAATTCCAAGAAAATAAAAAGTAGAGACAATTTGCATTTTAAAAGTTTAAGTTGTTAAAACATTTTGAGGGCAAAATTTTATTTTATTGTTAGGAAATTGTTAAATTCAGTCCTCTATAATACAGTAATCTGTCTTTATGTGAAGAGAGACAAACATCTCATTAAATAATATTGCTTGACATCAAGCAATTGATCAAATATTTCAGTGAAGACAGTTTTATGCTCAGTGTTGCTGCTGAATGGTGTCTGCATTTGAAACTCTCTTTCATATTAATTCAAGATGTCATCGGTCTCTCTCTTTGACTCACACAAAGGAACAGAAACGATTCTTACAGGGAGGACCTCAAAAGCAGAAGCTGCGCTGACACTACAGAAGATCTGAAAAAAGACTCAGCAGGCCTTTTTGGAAGTGTGTTATGTGGGTGCACTTTCTTCTGCCTAAATTGATAGTTCTTTTGCTTTTGAAGTCTGGAAGGGAAAAACAGTTACCGGAAAGAAACTCCCCTTCTCAGGAGCAAGGCTGGCTTGTCTCTGGGAGTTCTCAGTGTGTTGTTGACTGGCGTTGTGAACCACTTTTCCTTACTCTTGTCCAAAGAAAGCCTTAGGATGCAAATTTGTTTTTAAAATTAAGTTTTTTTTTCGTGCTTCAAAAAGTGAACTTGCGTGAGTGACCACTCTCTGGTCCTCAGTATTTTTGTGCAAAAATGAAGACAGTACAGATAGTGAAAGCTTGTCAGAGGGGCATGCTGGAAAGATATAGTCACAGACTAGTTCAGAAGAACTGAAAGACTTTAAGAAAAGTATAAAAGCCATAAAACAGAACCTTATTAATCAGAGTAGCAAAACCTACAAACGAGGTGACAGAATTCAAGAAAGAACTAAACATAAAAGGAAAACAGTCGTTTTAGAAAAGAAGACTGAACTAGAAGGAACAATAGAACAAACAGATAATAGAAGGTAAAAATATAATTTAACAATAAAAAAGAAATGAGAGAAATTAAAAGAACTTGAGTGAAGTGAGACATAGGAGTAAGAAAGGTCAGAAATATGGTTAATGGGAGGGGAAGAAGAAAAAGAAAGGGAAAGAACAAGTGTTAAAACTGGAGGTCAAGAAAACTTTTCTGAAATATTTCCTGGAATGTTTTGAACTACAGATTGAAAGAGCTATACTGACCCAGAACTGAAATACCAAGACACATTCTAGAACAGTTTCTGGGCTTTAGAGAACATTTTAAAATTTCTTTTAAGGCACAAATAGCATGTGCCTTATGACAGAAAGGAAATTAGATTATTACCAGACTTAAATTAAAAAAATATATTTTATGCAATTTATACTTTCCGTTTATGGTTGTTACAAAATATTGGCTGTATTCTCTGTGTTGTTCAATGCATCCTTGACCCAATATTAAACACAATAGTTTGTACCTACTGATCCCCAACCTCTCTATCGCCCCTCTCCCCTCCCCATTGCATTGCAGGCAGATAAAGAATCTGCAATGCAGGAGATGTGGGTTTGATCCCTGGGTTGGGAAGATGCCCTGGAGAAGAAAATGGCAACCCACTCCAATATTCTTGCCTGGGAAATCCCATGGACAGAGGAACCTGGCGGGCTACAGTCCATGGGGGTCACAAGAGTCGGACACAGCTTAGTGACTGAACCACCACCTCCCCACTGTATTGCCAGACTTTTTGACAGCAAACATTTATGCCAGAAGATGGAATAAGATACTCGAGGAAACAAAATCTGAATGAAAAGTTTTATCTCCAGTAAGACTGATACTAGCTGTGATCAACTTGCAAGAACTCAGGGAATATTGTTCTCAAGGGCCCTTCCTTATTAAAGTGGCCACTAGAGATCAAGTCCACGACATAGAGAGACACAGAAGAACTGGTGGTGAGCATGAAATACATGTTTGCTTATAGAACTGAGACTTAATGAAGGTTAAAGAGAAAGATTATAATATCTAAAGGTTATATAATCTGTCAGCATAGATCTAGTGCAACCATTGCAAAAGAGGAGAGAATAAGGCTAACCTAAGAAAAACATTTTTTTAAATGTTTTCTCTATTCAAAATCTGTGGCAGTGTTATTATTATTCTAAGACTTGTACAGTTGTCATAGCTTAGAGCAAATGATGGGATATTCTGATTCTGTCAGCTTTGCGGTCCTTGAGCGCTAGGATTGTTGGTATGGAAGAAAGGGTGCAAACCCCTAGTAGCTCTAGTGTCCAGAGCGTGGCCCTGATACACTGTGTTCCATTAAAGGAAACTAGGACTTGGAGGAATGGCTGATTCTAGGTCTGGAGTAGGAAATGTACAAGATGAACCAGAGCATCTTGACGTAGCACAGGCAGGAAGGCTATCAAAGATGACTAGAGGGACAGACAAGTCTCAGGGGCCATTCTGAAGAGGCTCCCACTAGTCAAAGGTGAAGCAATTCGAGCCTTAATGAGAATAACATTGAAACATATTTAAATTCATGACTTCACGGTGGTATCTAAAAAGAAAGCTAACTGGTCACCTTCTGAGGATGCCAGGTAACCAATTCTTTATTATGAAAACTGTGAATAAAAATAGAGTCGAATGTTTGTCTTGCTTCTCCTTTATGAATTGCAACCAAGTAAATGAGAGGAAGTATTTCTTTGTGAAATGCTTCTAGCCCGTAAACAAAAACAATGTGATAGAATTAGAGTATCACCATTCTAACTACCTCAAATGAATCAGTTAACCTAGGCATTGAGTGAGGACTGACAACTACCGATATTAAAAGAAAATGAAAACCAGACATTATGTACCGCCTGGTGAAAGAATACACCACCACTTCATCTTGTCAGAGATGGAATCTGAGTCTCATCAACCCTCTGGATCTGGTGGCCAATCTGTGGGAAAAACAGAGGATAGAGGAATATGCTGGTCTGTACCGTAATGAGGTAGAAGTCCAGGCTGGAGGAAACTGCACAGATTAAACAGCTTAGGTACTTCAGCAGATACACTGTAAGCAAATGAAGGGGACAGAGCGGGGATATACCAAGTCAACAGAGGGAGCCGACTACTGTACTGTGCACACTTGGGTGATCAAACCATAAAATAACACAGGAAGGTTACACAGGAAGGTTAGAGGGAGAGCTGGAGGCTGTGATTAGTATGGGGTACCTGGAGAATACTTTACCAAATGTTCTGTTCTTTTTTTTTTTTCCCCCGGTATTTACTTTTTTTAGTTGCTCCAGGTGTTAGTTGAAGCATGCAGCATCTTCCTTCTTTGTTACAGTATGCAGGATCCTTAGTTGTGGCATGTGGAATCTTTAGTTGGGCAGGTGAACTCTTAGTTGCAGCATGTAGGATCTAGTTCTCTGACCCGGCCCCCTGCACTGGGAGCTCAGTCTTAGCCACTGGACCACCAGGGAAGTTCTCCCAAGTGTTCTGTTATTGTGTGCATGTTAAGTTGCTTCAGTCATGTCTGACATTTTGTGAACCTATGCACTGTAGCCCTCCAGGCTCCTCTGTCCATGGGATACTCCAGGCAAGAATACTGGAGTGGGTTGCCTTGCTCTCCTCCAGGGGATTTTCCCAACCCAGGGATCAAACCCGCAGCTTCTACGGCTCCTGCATTGGAGGCGGATTCATTATTACTGCTGAGCCAGTGGGGCAGCCTGTTCTATTGTTAACACACTACTATACTTGTTTTAACATATATATAGCCAATCCATCCAACCATCTGTCAACTCATCTTAATTTTACGTTTCAAAGTAAATTACAGGGGACTTCCCTGGTGGTGCAGTGACTAAGATTCCAGTGCTTCCAATACAGGGGGCCTGGGTTCAATCACTGGTCAGGGAACTAGATCCCACATGCCGCAACTAAAGAGTTCACATGTTACTACTAAGACCTGGCACAGTCAAATAAATAAATATTAAAAAAAAAAAAAGTAAATTATAGACATTTGTGTACTTCCCTCAAAGTACTTCGGTACTGTATACCATTAACCAGAGCTTAGTATTTACTTACAGCTTTTATCTTTTGATGTAAAATTTATATAAAATTAAATACATAAATTTGTAGTGTACATTCACTGAATTTTGACAAATACATACAACCATGTAGCTCATATTAAGATATACATTACCAGCATCCCGAAATTCCCTCATGTTCCTTCTAGTTCTCTAAAACTTGAATGTATTTTTTCTCAAATAAAGAACAAAATTGATTTCTTTTTGAGTTAAATAAAAAAAGCTTGTTTTACTTCCTCTTTCCTTCCCTTGACATTGTTAGCTTTTGTAAACATAATATACTCTAAGAATCTCACTTTGGATTATCGCTAGTAGTACTGAGAGGAAGTCTAGAATGGTGGTTAAAATTTTGGCACCAGACTGCCTGGGTTTGAATCCCAGCTCTTTCCTTTATCAATGGTGTGAGATTTCTTACATACCTTCTCTGCCTCAGTTTTTTCCTTTGAAAGTTAGAGGTAATAATAATACTTTCATCAAAGGGCAGGATTAAATGGGGTAGGATAGTTTGCCCTCCATATCACAGTCCTCTGCGGATTCAGTCAACAATGGGTTGAAACTATTTGAAGAAATTCTAAAAGGTTTCAAAAAGTAAAAAAGTAAAACTTGAGTCTGCCACATGCTGGCAACTATTTGTCTAGAATTTACATCGTGTTTACAGTTATTTACATAGCATTTGCATTATTTTAAATATTATTAATAATCTAGAGATGATTCAGAGTATATATGAGGATGTGTGTAGGTTTTATGCTAATACTAAACCATTTTATATAAGGGACTTGAGCATTCATGATTTTTGGTATCCTTGGGGTTCTGGAACCAATGCCCCATGGATTCCAAGGGACTACTATATATGTAAAGCACTTACAACAGTCCTTGGCACATAGTAAACATGATCTATGTGTTTGTTGTTCTTAAATTACCATTTAAATTTACATTTATTTATTTTTAATTGGCGGATAATTGCTTTACATTATTGTGTTGGCTTCTGCCCTATATTAACATGAGTCAGCCATAGGTATACATATGATCCCTCCCTCCTGAACCTTCCTCTGATGCCGGGAGCCAACACAGGAGATCCCACCCGTGGCAAGGTCATGTGGAGAGGCCTGATGGGCAAGGTGAGTCAAGCCTCAGGGTTCCCCCTGGAATTTCCTGAGCATGTACCCCAAAAACCAGAATCTGCCTGCCTTATTGTATTGTGCTTTCCACTCTTCTGACATTCTCTGGAAAAAGTTAACTCGCAGCGTCAGTCTTCTGCATTTGAAAGGAATGTTTCAGTTCAAACCCCCTCTGATAACTCTCTAGCTTGCCTAACAGGTTCCCCCGGACTTTTTACAACTTGTGAATTGCTTACAGCCCCCCAACCGTGAGAGGCACAAAGCTTAAAGCATCTTAAAGATACAGAGCCTTTTCTAAGAGCTAAAAATCATATTGGTGACGGATTTCACTGTTGACTCAATGATTGCTGCCAGGCCTCCATATTCTTTATCTTTTAGGCACCTGGGAGGATATTAATCAATGTAATCAGGATATAGAAAAAGGTATATAGTAGTTTTGATGTTAGCAACACTAGACTTTTGAGTTAATTACTTTTCTTTTGTTATAAATCACTGTACTCCTTTTACTTGTTATAAATTGCTGTATCTTTGCTATGTAAGAATGTAACTTTATTTAGTGCTTTCTGAGAGTGGCACCAGACTTTGGGAAGATCAACACAAATAAGTCTTCTGGTTGACAAACCCTTATCAGGAAAAAGGTTGTAAAATGTTAAATTGGCTCTCTGGCTAGAAGACATGTAAATCACCTAAGACTTGTGTATACAACTAGGTATGCAGAGAGAAAACCCTGGTTTTGATAAGAGTCTGGGCTGCTAACGCTGCATAATTTTGTATTACCCATTGATCTCTATGTACAATCAAAAAGGTATAAAAGCCTTTCTAGACAATAGAGGCCAGGCAAGTCATTGGAAGGACTGGTTTCCCCCGTGTCTCCTCTTTACTCTAATTTCAGGCTGAATTCCCATCTGGGGCATAGAGGCTCACCATGTCTACTTACTTGTCCTGGCTTTTAAGTTCTGTGAGAGAGAGAGCCCAAGGCGGGGCACTCTCCGATATTCAAATGGGTGCCGGTGGCCTAACGTAGATGATGCAAACTTCTTGTCTCAAAGTTTTATTGGTTTTCCACGTAAATCAAGTTATTCAGCCTCTTTTCTCCACTTAATTTTCCTACTACACTATTTCTTCCTAATCTAATCTTATATTTATAAATAAATAAATAAATAAGTTTTTCCTCGCCTATCTGTCTCCCCTTTGACTCACCCTGGATCCACTGGGGCTGGACCCCGGCACTCCTACCTCCTATTCCTTCATACCCCTCTAGGTTGTCACAGAGCAACAGATTTGAGCTCCCTATTAAATTACCATTTCACACTATGTATCATTTCTTTTAAGAACTGTTTTTATGATTGTCTTCATATTTAAAATTACTATTAACAAGAATAATATTAACAACAATTCTTTAGACTTTACTTGATTTGAGGGTATATTCCAGGCATCCAATGACTTAACTACGGGTTGTCCTTATAATCTGGAACCATTTGTTCTAGAGTCCTTCAGAGACCATCCATCTAGTATAGCTCCCCTGTGGGAGACTCCCATTGAGCTGTGAGACTCATACAGAGGATTCATCAGACTCATCACAGGAACTGCTTGGTTATAAACTAGGTTATTCACACGAAGACTTGTGAAACTCTTCAGGAAATTGCTACTCTACATATGCCTGTGATTGTTGCTATTTATTGTTCTCCAGATGAGTCAGTCCTTTTCATCAGCCTGGATATACTAACTTTAACAGACGGGGTCAGCTTGCAGGTCATCCATTACTGCCTGTGTGTGTGCTCAGTTGATCAGTCACATCTGACTCTTTGCGACCCCATGGACCATACCCCTTTAGGCTCCTCTGTCCATGGGATTCTCCAGACAAGAATACTGGAGTGGGTTGCCATTTCCTACTCCAGGGGATTTTCCCGACCCAGGGATCGAACCCACCTCTCTTGCATCTTCTGCACTGGTAGATGCATTCTTTACTACTTTGTCACCTGGGAAGCCCACTATCCATTACTGATGTCTCCTTTTTTCTCCTCCCTTGAGTCATCCTCCCCAAGGATGCCTCCATATCTACCACCACCTTCCAGCCATCTCTCCTGTACCACATGGTCAGCTGCCATTATGGCAGCTTCAACTATCCAAGACTCTTACAGGGGCTGGATTTACCTGTTTCTCTGTGAGGGAGCAGGAAAATTTCTACCATTTCTTTGAAATCATTACTTTTGCAGCTATGGAATTTAGGGCAGTCATTTGGAATTCTGTTTGATTTTTACCTTGTGCATATTTACTCATCTGTGATCAAACCTCTGAAGTTTACTAACAGAATGTGCAGCAGAAACTATATCCCATCAAGATGAACTTTTTGGATAATGTTAAAATTATCCTTAATTTCTTCTTTCTCTCAGTCGAGGGAACCTACATTTAAAGTTACAAACCACATCAAAGCTAATCAATACATCAGATTGGATTTTAATTTGTACATTTCATGTTCTCTGCATATATGATAAAGACCTATTACAATCATATTAAAATTATCAAAGATTCAGTTGAATCTTATTTTTACTTTAAATTAAAATTTAAAGTGTCTAATATATAAACATGTGAATTCATAGTAATTCTAGCAAACTGGCAGGAAAGAAGCCTTATGATGGGGCTCCAAAACACGTCTGTGATGTTTCTCAATCTACAAAAGTTTAAGTGAGTCATGTCTGTAGAAGGGTTAGACTTTTCCTTCCCTTTCTGTTGCTTCTCTCCAAATAGCCTGCCCTTTGACTTCACTGTGTTCCTTATCACTGTCTACACCCCTGGATTGTAACCACAATCCAGGTTACAGTCTCATGGTTAACCATGCTATACATGAGAAAAGCAGCTAGATTGTCAGTTTTGCCTCTTTATCTTCCGATTGTATGAGCTCACATACACAGATGCATATGTTTCTTGCAGCCAAGTGTATGCTTTCCTTAGAGACATACAGAAAATCAGCCTGACCCCCATCTCCCATCTGACTTGTGAATTTCCAGATGTTGTGTTCTCATGGTCACTTCTACATCTAACTCATCGTTCCTTTGAACTCTAGGTCTGACCCAGATTTCACTTCCTTTTAGGTATTCTCTCTCTTTGATATTTGCCTAGATATGGAATACAATGTCTTTTCTTTGCAGATCCCCAAAGTCCATATGCAAAGAGCATTTTGTATCACAGATTCAGAACTACACGGCAAACAGTTTCTTAAATTTGTTATCTGAGACTCCTGTCCTTCCTCAACATTTCTTCCTGGGTGTTCCATCCTTCTTATCACATTGCTCTGCTCCTGTCTCTCTGCCATTTCTCTTTTCTTCCTTCTCCACTCAGTCTTGACAACAAGTTTCTCTTAATTTCATGGACAGAAGAGCTTAGCTCTTTCTTGGTTTCCCAGTTTTCTTTCAACTCATGACTGAAGCCTCACTTTCGGGCACCCAAATCAGTGCATGTTGCTACATAAAATCCATGGTTCTGGAGGAAATTGTGCCAATTCCATTGGCTCAGAAGAGATTGCATTTAGACATATTTTTAAAATGTCAGTGTTTAATTTTTCCCTCTACCACTCAGTACAGCACCCAGAAGTTGACTATGATCATGTTGGAATTTTGCTAGCAACTGATCTTTTCTTAGTTGATTCTCTCTCTCTCTTTTTTTTTTTTCAATTCTAAAGTAAAATACTATTGCGGATCCTGGCTCTGTGCTATGGCACTCTGAGCTGACAATCTGAAAACACTTTATTAACTTCATAGAGTCATTGCTTTTTATTATACACAGTGTCTTTGTGTTGGTATTTCTGCATATAACCTAATCACTTCCTTATATAATTGAGAGGTAATTTCTTGATTTGATAATACAAATTTATTTAAATTGATTTGGGCTGCTGATTCTGGAACAAGATGGAGTAAAAGAACTTTTCCTTAATTCTTTCCTCTAAACACAACTAAACATACTTGGATTTATTATTTTTTAAATGTAGTTATGAAAATGAAAGTGAAATGTTAGTCACTCAGTCATGTCTGACTCTTTGCGACCCCATGGACTGCAGCCTGCTGAGCCTACCAGGCTCCTCCGTCCATGGGATTTTCCAGGCAAGAATATTGGAGCAGGTTGCCATTTCCTTCTTTAGGGGATCTTCCTGACCCAGGGATCAAACCTGGGTCTCTGACATTGTAGGCAGACTCTTTACCATCTGAGCTACTTTACAATCTTATTGATTTATTTTTGCCCATTCTGGGTTTTGTTGCTGTGTGGGCTTTCCTGTAGTTGCAGTCTGCGGGCTTCTCATTGTGGTTGCTTCTCTTGTTGTGGAGCACAGGCTCTAGGGTGGATGGGCTTCAGTAGTTGCGGCTCCCAGGTTCTAGAGCACAGGCTCAGAAGTTGTGGGGCATGGGCTTAGTTGCTCCATGGCATGTGGGATCTTCCTGGACCAGGGATCAAACCTGTGTCTTCTGCACTGGCAGGCGGAGCCTTTACCACTAAGCCACTAGGGAAGCCCCACACTTGGAATCATTGAACAGACAATAACTACAGGACTCTGAAAGCTGGAAAGAAGCAGCAGGCTGGTGGGAAACCCTAACACAGGAGGAACGACAACATGGTGGATTCCTAGGGTTTTTATTTTATCTCCCATATACTCCTGGCCCCAGGTGACAGAGGAGTCCTGCAATCTGGAACCCCCAACAGCCAGAGACAGAAGAACCAAGAAAAGCTGCCTTCTGTGGCCAAAGGGTCAGGAGAAGGGAAGTCCAACAGAGACCCAGTGTGGAGTCACAGTACATGTTTCACATCTTGGGCCAGGAGGCAGTCTGATCTGCTAGCAACTGTGTCAACACCAGACCCCCAGCCATCCTAGGTACTGTCCCACAACCATAAGTGGACATCAGTTTAAATGCCAGCAGATTGCTCATCTGAAATCACGGGGTCCAGGGAGAAGTGGCACAACATTTTTCAAGTGCTGAGAGAAAAGAATTGTCAACCCCAAATCCTACATTCAGACAGATTATCCTTCAGAAGTGAAGGGGAAATGAAAGCATTCTCAAATGAAGGAAAACTAAAAAAATTGTTGCTAGCAGGACTACCTTTAAAGAATGGATAAAGAAAGCTCTCCAAACACATATAACAAATGATAACAGAAGGGCTTCAGAAAGGATAGAAAAACAATGGAATGTGTTTAAAAAAAGGGTGTAAGCATAACAGAATATGCTATTACACCATCTAATATGGTGCTTGATATATGTAGAGGAAATACCATTTGAAAATGGGAAGAGTAAAGGAATCTATTAATAAATAGAAGTAAGTTTTTTACCCTTTATTTGACTTGAAAATGTCAACACCAGGAGGCTGTCATTACTGTATATATTTAGGTAAATATATATATATACACACACACACACAGTATACCTAGAGTAACAATTAAAAACTACAAAATGATATACTAAAAATATTATAAACAAAAAAAATGGAACTCTAAAAATGCACCCAAAAGAATTGAATGTATGCCCAAAAGAATTTCAATCAGGGACTTGAACAGATATTTGTATACCAGTATCCATAGCATTATTTACAGTAGCCAAAGGTGGAAACAACTTGTGTCTATCATTGGATGAACAGATAAACAGAATGTGGTATATACACACAATGGAATATTATCTGGCCTTCAAAAAGAAAGGGATTCTTACATATACTACAACATGGATGAATCTTAAATAAAATATCAGACACAAAAGAACAAGTATTGTGTGAGTCTACTTAAATGTAGTACCCAGAATAGTCAAATTCATAGAGACAGAAGGTAGATTATTGTTTACCAGGGGCTAGGGGAGAATGGCAACCCACTCCAGTGTTCTTGCCTGGAGAATCCCAGGGACAGCGGAGCCTGGTGGGCTGCCGTCTATGGGGTCGCACAGAGTTGGACACAAGTGAAGCAACTTAGCAGCAGCAGGGGAAGAAGGAATCAGGAATTATTGCTTAGTGGGTACACGTGTTTTGTAGAAGTATGAAAAGATTTTGGAAATAGTGGCGATGGTTGCACAGAACTCTGAACGTAATTAATGCCACTGAATTGTGTGCCTAAAATTATTTGAAGGGCAAATTATATGTGTGTGTGGGTGGGTGGGTGCATGCGCTTGCATGCTAAATTGCTTCAGTCAGGTCCCACTCTGCAACCCTATGGACTGTAGCCCACTATACTCCTCTGTCCATGGGATTCTCCAGGCAAGAATACTGCGGAGGGTTGCATTGTCCTCCTCCAGGGGGTCTTCCTGACCCAGGGATCATTCCCATATCTCTTATGTCTCCTGCATTGGCAGATGGGCTCTTTACCATATATATATATAAACACACACACACACATATATGCTTCCTGGGTAACACCATATATATATATACACACACACATATATTTGTATATATACATATACACATACATATACATATATGTATATATATGTATGTATGTACATATGTGTATATATATGTGTGTGTATATATATATATAACTAAAAAATATATATATATAATTAGTCACAATAAGAAGGATGTAGTTAGACTTTGGAGGTCCTGTAGCCTACTGGCAAGAGCTATGACTATCCTTTACTGTAGAGGATCCGTACTCCAGGCAGGTCTCCTGAACAGCCTGTGATTAGTAGCATCTCAAGCAGTGGAGACAAGGCATGTTATATCTGAGGATCTTTCAGTGGAACTTCAGTTCTCAGCCACTAAGTCCACTGAACGTGGTATAAACAGGTGAGTGGTGGGAGCTTTCCATTAATTATTTTCCTGCCTGTGATTAATCTGATTGCCAGCTGTGGAGTGATATGGTGGATGCACTGATCTAGAGAAGAATGAGCTCAGTGTCTTCAGCCAGGGTTACTGGAAACCCTCCTGTTGACCTGGTCTGCCTCCACTCCCTTGGTTCGCCTGCATTCCTTAAGCCTCCGTCCTTGAGCCATCTGCCGTCTCAGTGAAGTGGAACGCTGACTCCACTTATCCACGGGGTCAGCGTGTCACACCCTAAGTGACTGGGGACTCCGGAGAAGTGGCCTAACACATGAGGTGGGTTCCTTTACCAAGATGCAGATTCTCAGGGCCCCTTAGGTTGCACAATTAAGGCTGTCTTGATGGGCTGTTGGCTGAGTTATCTTTGACGTTTGGCTGTTGAGAGATTAATTTGGCCTTAGCCTCAAAAAAAAAAAAAAAAAAAAGAGCGTTAATATAACTTGTGAAGCATTAACTATACTATTTTTGAGAATGAAATCATCTCTATAAACATTTGCTACACATTTTGCATATGTTTATGCGGAACTATTAAATGTGTCAGTGAAGTTCTTAGGCTTTGCTTATAGTTTTAATATATCTAAGTGTGTTGAATGCCATGTGATTTGTATCCAGGGAAGCATCTCACACTGTGCGTTGCCAGCTGGGGGATCATTCATTCATTCAGCATTAATCAGTTAGCAAGGTACTCTGCTATGCCTTGAGTCCAAATCTAAAAGCATTCCCCCATCATCCTTACTACCACCAGTACACCAGAAGCAGGGGACTTCTTTGGGAGGCTTCGGCAGGAGGTCTCACCCTGCACAAAAACCACCTTTCCCTAGCAGAGCCTAGAGTTGTTCTACTGACTTCCCAGGAGTTTAGAGAGCAAGGTGAGCAGGTGCTGGTATTTGGTGTTATGATGTTCTCTTTCCTTTTAATCATATCAATAAAGGATTTTCTTTTTTTCCCCTGGGTTTTAAAAATTGAAGTGTAGTTGATTTATAGTATTGTGTTTATTTCTAGTGTATAGCAAAGTGTCAGTTATCAGTTCAGTTCAGTTGCTCAGTTGTGTCTGACTCTTTGCAACCCCATGGACTGCAGCGTGCCAGACTTCTGTCCATCACCAACTTCTGGAGCTTACTCAAACTCATGTCCATCGAGTTGGTGATTCCATCCAACCATCTCATCCTCTGTCGTCTCCTTATACGTATATATACTTTGCAGATCCTTTTCCATTATGTTACTATAAGATATTGAATATAGGCCCGTGTGCTGTACAGTAAATCCTTGTTGTTTATCTAGTTTACATATAGTAGTGTGTATCTGTTAATTCCCAGCTCCTAATTTATCACTCCTCACCTTTTTTCCATTGGTAACCATAAGTTTGCTTTCCATGTCTGTGAATCTGTTTCTGTTTTGTAACTAAATTCAGTTTTATTATTTTTTAGATTCCACATGTAAGTGATGTATAACATTTGTCTTTCTCTGACTTACTTCACTCAATATGATAATCTTTAGATCCATCCATGTTCATGTTGCTGCAAATTACAATAATCTGTTCTTTTTTCTGGCTGAGTAATATTTATTTATATATATGTATGTACACACACACACACACACACACACACATATATATATAGAGCACATATTTTTATCTATTCATCTGTTAATGGACGCCTAGGTTGGTTCCATGTCCTGTATATTGTAAATAGTGATGTTATTAACATTGGAGTACATATATCCTTTTTTTTTAATTAAAAAAAAATTTTTATTTTTTTACTTTACAATACTGTATTGGTTTTGCCATACATTGACATGTATCCACCACAGGTGTACATCCTTTTGAATTAGAGTTTTCATCTTTCCTGGATACATACCGAGAGATTGTTGGGTCATATGGTAATTCCATTTTTAGTTTTTTTAAGAAACCTCTATACTGTTCTCTGTAGTGGCTGCACCAGTTTAAATTCCCACCAATAGTGTAGGAATGTTCCCAATAAAGAGTTTTCATTTATTTATTTATTCATTTATCTTTAAAGGATTTTCTTAATTTTCCACATCACCAGGCATTTTCCCCTAAAACATCTGAAAGCAGTCGCTCTTTATCCATATGTAGACACATACAAGTATATATGTATGTTATGAAGGTAAATAATAAAATAAATTACTTAATTTTATTATTAATAGATTATTGGGCTTCTCTGTTGGCTCAGTAGTAAAAAATCTGTGTGCCAACGCAGGAGACACTGGTTCAATCCCTGGGTCAGGAAGATCCCCTGGAGAAGGAAATGGCAACCACTCCAGTATTCTGGCCTGGGAAATCCCATGGACAGAGGAGCCTGGTGGGCCACAGTCCATGGGGTCGCAAAGAGTTGGACATGACTGAGCAACTAAACAGCAACAGTAAAATACAAATGAAGCTGATATTCAATTTACTAACAAAATATAACCAATACTATTGAAACTACTTTGCATTTCTCCTTTACTTTATTCCTCTGCTTCCCCAAACCCAGCCCATTAAATCACTGTCCTGAATTCTTTTCTACGGCTTGTGGGATCTTGGTTCTCCAACCATGACTGAACTCAAGCCCTCAGCAGCGAAAACACAGAGTCCTAACTAGTGGATCATCAGGGAATTATCATGAATTCTTTTTCTTATAATTTTAATACACAGGCATATATCACAAAACAATGTATTATTTAGTTTTACATATTTAGACTTTAGGTAAATTATATCAGACTATGGTTTTGTTTTATTTTTTGGTATCCTGATTTTCTTTTTGCTTAGCATTATATTTTTCAGACAAATGTTATTGTGTGTGGTTTATAGTTCATTTATTCTTGAAAGTGAAAGTTGCTCAGTCATGTCCAACTCCCTGCGACCCCATGGACTGTAGCCCGTAAGGCTCCTCTGTCCGTGGAATTCTCCAGGCAAGAATATTGGAGTGGTTTGCCATTCCCTTCTCCAGGAGATCTTCCCAACCCAGGGATCAAATCCGGGTCTCCTGCATTGCAGGCAGATTCTTTACCACTGAGCGATGAGGGAAGCCCTAATTTATTCTTACTGCTGTGTAGTTTCCGCTGTGTGAATATTCTGCAGTGCTTTTAACCATTTTCCTGTTGATAAACACTTTCGTTGTTTTCAGATTTTTTTTTTTTTTTATACTAACAATGCTGCTAGAACATTCTTGTACCTGTCTTTTGATGTAGATATGTAAGAATGTCTCCAAGCTATTTGGCGATTCTTGGTTTGACCTACTCTGGTATCTATTTCTTGCCTTTCTGCTGATCTGCTGTGTCTTGCAGGAAGCGGACCCTACAGGCTGTATGCTTCAGGCTCTTGCGTCTGCTGGGTTTGGTGAATGGGAGGCTGTGCAGGGGTGGGGGCTTGGGGGGGCGGGATGTTGGAGGGACATGGAAGAGAGAAGTCAGGCATTCTTACCCCCCGTTTTGAGCAGTATTTCTGAAGGTGGCCATGGCTGAGACTTCTCCTGGCTCTAGGTTCTGGACAGGCCACTGTGGTTCTAGCTTCCGCCAGGTGACTATTGTCCATGCGTTTTTAGAACATCGTTTTCTCCCTTTGTCCCTTGTGACTGAGAGTCATCAAGCTTTTCCCATAGAGGGTCACACAGTAAATGTTTAAGGCTTTGCAGGCCGCACAGTTTCTGTTGGAACTTCTCAGCTCTGTGAATGGGTGGGGCTGTGTTCAAACAAGACTTTACTAAATTAATTTTACAGAATTTACTAAAACTGGAAGACACGTGTATGAGACTATTGGATAATTGCCCTATAAATTCCTGAGGCTGAACTTTATTCTTTCTGTTCTTTAGATTGGATGATTATGATTTTTAAGATCTTTCTTCATGTTTGCTATGACTGAGTGACTTTCACGTTTGCTAATCCTTTGTTCATCTGGTAAGCCCATCCAGTGAATTTTTCATTTCAGTTATTGTTCTTTTCAATTCCATTTAGATTTTTTTTGTTCATATTTATTTATTTAATTTTGGCTGAAAGTGAGCATCTCTCAGTTGTGTCCAACTCTTTGCTATCCCATGGAATAGTTCATGGAATTCTCCAGGTCAGAATACTGGAGTAGGTAGCCTTTCCCGTCTCCAGGGGATCTTCCCAACCCAGGGGTCGAACCCAGGTCTCCTGCATTTGCAGGCTAATTCTTTGCCAGCTGAACTACTAGGGAATCCCTGAGCTACCCGGGGAGCTGGGCCAGGTCTTAGTTGCAGCACTCGGGATCTTGGATCTTCATTGTGGCACACAGAATCTTTAGTTGCAGCATGCGGGCTCTTGGTTGTAGTATGTGGGACCTAGCTCCCTGACCAGGGATCGAACCCAGGTCCCCTGCATTGGGAGCACAGAGTGTTAGTCACTGGACCACCAGGGAAGTCCCTCTATTTAGAACTGCTAATATCCATTTAGATCTTTTAAAATGTTTTGTTTTATTGCTGCAGTTTCCTATATGTTCACTCAGGAAGACGATATGCTCCTTTAAGTCCTGGAACATGCTTATAGCTGCTTGAAGTATGTCTACTAATCCAACATCTGTGCCATCTTGGGGTCACATTTTTGTTTTGCTTTTTGCATGTCTAACAGTTTTAAATTGTATAATGGAGATTATTGCTGATACATTGCTGAGACTCTGGATTTTATTGTCTTCGTCTGAAAAGGGGTGATTTTTGTTCTATCAGGCGGTTCTGTCACTGACAGGTCACCTTGAATTTGTTTTAGTTTTACGCTTTGTTAGGATCTGTGCAAAGCTCATTTCTGCAGCAAGCCCATTCTAAGCCCCTTGACCTTGGCAGGATTCAAATTCCAAAATCATGTCTTCCCCTCAGATCTTGTCAAGAGTGCTGCGTGGTCTTCCAGTTCCATATATCTTTTATTTCATTGTTTGTTTGTTTATTTTATTTTTGGCTGCATCGAGTCTTAGGTTGCGGCATGCGGAATCTTTCACTGGGATGTGCGGGCTTTTCTCTAGTTGTGGTGCGTGGACTCAGTGGTTGTGGCACGAGGGCTTCATTGCCCCACAGCATGTGGGATCTTAGTTCCCCAACCAGGGGTTGAACCTGCGTCCCCTGCATTGGAAGACAGATTCTTAATAGCTGGACTACCAGAGAAGTCTTCCATATATATTTTAGAATCAGCTCATCACAGCCATGTTTAAAAACAACTGGACTATATGAGAATCTTTTACTTTTATCTAGTTTGTCTCACTATTTCTAATCATATTCAGTGCTCCCATTTCATTTAGTTTATGTTTTCCAATTTCTCCATCTGTTTTTTTTTTATATTCTTTCTCAAGCCTTTATCAGGTGTAGTAGAAAAGCTTTTGTATACATATATAAGTAATATGTATAATATATTATATATATTACATGTAATATTTTATATATATTATATGTAATATATATTTTAGAAAATAAAATATATATTTTTAGAAAACATGAATTTTTGCCTAACTAAAAACTCAATGAAGGTATGATTTTTCTATTCTTATTTTTTCTGCACTTGATATTCTCAGAGAAATGTTAATATGTCTCACTGTGATGATATATTTTCTTTTCCCTTTTATTTCTCCTGATTTTTGCTTTATGTATCTTTGTTTCTTTGTTGTTAAGGTTTCTAATGGTTTATGATGTCTATCTTCCTTGTGAATTGTACCTTTTATCATTAAAAATATTCATCTTTGTTTCATTTAAAATAAATTAAAAAAATATCGTGATCTAGAATCAGCTCATCAAATTCCTATTTATGGGGACTTATGTTTTCAGCTAAAGAGTGGTTTAAGAATATGTGACATGGTCTTTGTTTATAATGAGTTTTTATTCAAATTGCAGAGAGGACTGATATCCATGAAACAGTTAAAAGAATAAGCTGGTAGGTAAAGTGCAGGATTGTGCAGAATATATTAGACGTGGAGGAGAAACCCAGAATAGAGTTGGATACAGAAGGCAGAGGAGACTAGTGAGATTTCAGAGAGGACGGTAGGGCTTGCAGGGTGAGATGAAGAGGAGGGAAAGTGTGCTCAGAGGTGACAGAAATAGAAGTTGCCGAGTGGTAACGCATCCTAGTCTACAGCGTGCTTTCACATATATTATCTCATTGGGTCCTCAGGGAACACTGCTGAATAGACAGGCTGTTGTTGCTCTTTGTTCAGTCGTTCAGTTGTGTCTGACTCTTTGCGACCCCATGAACTGCAGCACGCCGTCAGGCTTCCCTGTCCTCCACTATTTCCCAGAGTTTGCTCAAACTCATGTTCACTGAGTAAACAGGTAATATTCTTACTTTAGGGAATGTAGAGGCAAAGCAATTTGCCTGGGAATCTAGTTTGTAAATGCTAGGCTGGAACGTCAGCCTAGATCTTCTGCTTCTAGTCCGGAATCCTTTTGACTGCCTTCCCTTCTCTCTCCATATATAAGAATGGTGTCGCGAGAAAGCCAGGAGGCCTGGAACTGAAGTCTGTGTTATGCACGTGCCTTCTCTCTTCCCCAGAGCATGTCAGAAATCAGGACAGGCTGTTTGATCTGTGACCCTGTTAATGCTTTTAGCATCCAGGCCGCCTCAGCTAGGGAGCCAGGAGAGGAGATTAAGCAGAGCAAACAAAATCAAGAGTGGCAGTTGGGAATCATGTGGCTTTGGGACTTCTCTATTGGTCCAGTGGTTGAGACTCTGCACTCTCAGTGCAGGGGGCATGGGTTCGATCCTTGTGCCCTTAGTTGGGGAACTAAGTTCCCATCTTAGTTCCCTTAGTTAGGGAGCTAAGATCCTGCATGCTACACAGCATGGTCAAAAAAAGAATCATGTGGCCTCAAAAAGATCTTGCATACCGCTTCGGAAATTAAATTTCATGTCGAATCATTTTGATACCATGGCTCTATTATAATAGACTTCTTCTTTTTCCTTAAAAAGAATGTCACAAAGTAATCATCTATTTTTTATCAGGCAAAATTTGGGGTACTATCGTTTGCTCTGGACTGACACTTGATACAACATCGGTTTGAGTGCAGAACTAGTCCTCCCATGCAAAACAGCTGAAGCTGGAAAGTGGTTACTCATTTCCAGCACCTTCCTTTCTTCATCTCTTCCCAGCCTTTCAATTGTTGAGTCCCATCTCTTATCCAGTGCCCTCTTGATGACTCTTGCTCACTTCTAAGCGACACCAGTGTTCAAGATTGAATGTGATCGATGCAAGCTAGAGTAAGCTGATTTATGATAAGCTATTTTGATATCTTTCAGGAGCATCTTCATTTAATTGAAGCACAGCTTCAAGCTGAAGAGATAAAGGTGTGCAGTAGGTGGACTTTCCAGCTGCTATCACTGTTGGGTGGGGGGTGGGTGGCACAATTAGAGAAAGAAAATTTTAGTTTTAGTCCTTCATCCTATATCTAAAGTCATACCAAATCAGCAAACATTTATTGAGTACTTATGAAATGCAAATCAGCAACATTTTACTGGATGTCTATGATATGTTTTACTGTGGGATATATGGTTTAATCTCCAGAACTGTGGGGTCTATTAGAGATGATGTAACTTCCGAATTCTTAATTTGAGGTCTTAGGATATTCCATGAGCCGTCTGAAATTCAAGCAGTATTTGTTGCCTGTGTGTGCATATATTTTGCTGGAGGGGGTAGTGTGTGTGTTAGTTGTTCAGTCATATCCGACTCTTTGTGACCCCATGGACTGTAGCCCGACAGGCTCCTCTGTCCATGGGATTCTCCAGGCAAGTAAACTGGAGTGGGTAGCCATTCCCTTCTCCAGGCGATCTTCCTGTCCCAGGGATCAAATCTGGGTCTCCCGAATTCAAGCATATTCTTTACCATCTGAACTACCAGGGAAGCCCAAGGGGCCACACCATTCATCAGAATCTCAAAGGAGCCTATAGTCACCACCCTTCCCCCAAAGCTTAAAAATTACTGGCAAGGGGTCTCTCTTTCATCACATATGGGCTCCAGGACTGTGGTAGAAGTGGGCTCATTTCCTTCTCCAATAGTGATGTCAGAATCAGGATTCGGAATCACATCTCAAGGCTCAGCCTAGCTTTGTTGTCGTTGGGAAGCAGATTTTGACAAGGAAATTTGCTTTCAGAAAGTGCCTTCAGGAGTACCTTTGGGATCAACACTTGTAAAAGGGAAGGGAGGAAAACAAGATTGGGCGGAGGGGGATACTTTGATGCCATCTCAGAGGATGCTGTGGCTGATCCCATGGGGACCTGGGTGCCTAGCCTTTACCCCTCCCACTGATCAGGGATCGGATGAGGAGTGTGACCTTGGGTGAGGTGGTGATCTCCATATAAGGCAGTCCCAGGGGCAGGACTAGTCCCAGATGGGGACTAACTAGGCCCAGGTGGGAACTAACAGCGGAGGGCTTCCTGCTGACAGTCCACTCAGCAGTGTAATTCCTGTAGTTAGAACAGCCTAGCTCTGAGCAGCTCAGATCCACTTCTTTTGTGTAAAGTCTGGGGGGAGCACCTCCAGGATTCTAATGAGATTGTCCTCCTGTGTAAGCTGATTCTACTGATGTAGCAGTAAGTCTTCCTAGGCTTTATCTCCCACTTCCTGGGGAGTATATGTGTTAAGTCCTCCAGTGTGCTAGCCACTTTTCCGTCTGCTCTGATGATGTATATTGTTGCTATTCAGTCACTAAGTTGTGTCCAATTCTTTACTCCCCCATGGACTGCAGCACGCCAGGCTTCCCTGTCCTTCGCTGTCTCCTGGAGTTTGCTCAAACTCATGTCCATTGACTCTGTGATGCCATCCAACCGTCTCATCCTCTGTCACCCCCTTCTCCTCTTGTGCTCAGTCTTTCTCGGAATCAGGGTCTTTTCCAGTGAGTCGGCTCTTTGCATAAGCTGGTCAAAGTATTAGAACTTCAGCTTCAGTGTCAGTCCTTTTAATGAATATTCAGAGTTGATCTCCTTTAGGATGGACTGGTTTGATCTCCTTGCTGTTTAAGGGACTCTCAAGAGTCTTCTCCAGCACCACAGTTTGAAAGCAGCAATTCTTCGGTCCTCAGCCTTCTTTATCGTCCAACTGGCTTCTCTTTCAGGCAATTATTTCTGTGTCTAAAAACCGTTTCTGGCTCAAGTTCAGAAACTGGCCAAAGACCCATGATGTTTTATTGAGGCAATAGACCTCAGCTTCCTGATTATGCAGCCTTTACTTACTTATTTATTAAAAAACTCTTTATTGAATTTGTTATAATATTGCTTCTGTTTTGGTTTTTTGGCCATGAGGCAGGCATGTGAGATCTTAACTCCCTGACCAGGGATCAAACCCACACCTTCTGCATTAGGAGATGAAGTCTGAACCACTGGACCACCAGGGAAGTCCCCTGACCCTGATTTAGGTTGATTTTACAGTTTAAGTAATACCTTTGTTAGGATCCCACTTATTTTGTCCTTAGGGATCCCATGTTCTGTTAGTCATTTTCATAACTGTGTCTCAGACCTCCTGGTTGCCCCCGACCTTGCCACGCACTGTGATAATTACATCCACCTTCCCTCTGCCCTTTAATCATTGTCACCTGGTCAGGGAGGTAGGGTAACGTGGTGGGCGTGGATCATGCATCTCATCCTCATTGCTGTTAATGAGTTGTATTGTAACCGTGTCTCTACCATCAGCCCTGGCCCATAGGAGGCGGCCTTCATTGAACTGCTCATCTTTGGTAAGTGTTGCATCCTCTGGTGGTTTTTCTGGCTTCCTTTCCATCTGACACCCCTGACGACCTTTTGGCCCTTCTTCCATGGTAGTCTACCATGGAGGTCTGGTATTTCTGCTTCACTTAGTGTGGCCTGCTTCTGTGCTTTCAGGAATCATGCTAGGACTATGTTGGCTCTCTCTCCCGTGAGCCGTGCCAGGGTGTTGTATCATGTATTCCAGGAGATTGTTCCCCAAGCGATAAAGTCTCCGTTATTCAACCTTGCGTTCTGCCCTCGATGACCAGAGCCTGCTCAGGGCTTAGGAGCCCTGTGTGCCCACCTCCCTCCTGCTGCTGTGGACTGAGGAGGGCCCGCACCTCCTGGGTGGCCCCTTCCTCCTACCTGGCCCCTGGGCCAGATGATTGTCTTCCACTTCTCTCCCAGCTTGCCTACACTTCCCCTGCATGCAGTATTTATGATTACAGAGCTGCGTTACGCTGATGGCATCACCCACTCGATGGACATGAGTTTGAGAAAGCTCCAGGAGTTGGTGATGGACAGGGAAGCCTGGAGTGCTGCAGTCCATGGGGTCGCAAAGAGTTGGACACGACTGAGCAACTGAACTGACGGAAAGCTTGTTATCGGCCTAATGATGGGAAGGGGAGGTGAGGGTGAATCTTGAGGGGGGCATGCGTTATTTTGCTGGGGAAAAGGCTCTGTGTCACCTCCAAGCAAGAGCGGAGGGCTAGCCCCTCACAGGGAGGAGTGGGCCACATCGGCAGGCTCAGAAGTTTTGGGGAAATACAGGAATTTAGCATTTTCAGCTGGATCAACCTGGATGCCTCCATCGCACGCGTCATGGTCCCGTTCTTCCCAGCCAGGACTCTGTCCTTCGTACAGCAAATCTGCACTGGTGAGGACTTTACCTTGGAGCTCAGTTGCTCTTGTTCTCAAGTCCTGGGACCGATCCTCAGCCTTCCTGTCTCCCACCGTAGGTGATGACAGCCTCTTCACATGTGATCAAAGAGGCCACCTGGCTTTCACCTGTAGCTTTTAATTGATGATTCCTTACTCTCAGCTTTGCATTATCTTTTTCCGTAGTGTCCACGGTGTTTGGCAATAGCCACACGATTTCGTCATTCTTACTGTTACTGTTTCTCCAGTGCATGACACATCACGGCAGCCAGTGCCTTTCTCTCCACCAGTGCAGCATCCCCAGTTCACCACAGCTACAAATTTTAACAGTTACATTGCTTCTTTTCACACAGTCCCACCAGCTATGTGAAGAGAGGGGTCCCAGGAAGGAGATAAGAGAGAATATTGACAACACACGGACGGGCCCTGCCTCTACACCCTCGTGTGCTCCACAGGCTGGGCAGTGAGGATGAGTGGGCTGTCACTGGCGTGCTCTGACAGGAGGTTTGGAGCCCTCCTGCAGCAGTGAAGGGGCTTGTCTGTTTTTCTAGTTAGATTCTAAATCATCTATGCTTCCGCAGAAACCCAGAGTTCCTCAGAGGTCTCCGAACACTAGCACTCCTGGCAGTGTGTGTAAGGGACTGGGCAGGTAAGGAGTGGATGAGAACTCACTGTCTGTTCAGTAGAAATTGAGTAGATAAGGAGAACTGATTTGAAATTTACCTCGTTCATCATTTCTAGTGTTTTAGATGATGGCTAATGCACTCCACTCAATCACTCCTCAGCTCCTGGCAGGAGGTAATAATGACACCTATTTGGGGCAGAGTGGGTAATGACAAACCCCCTGCACCCACACAGGGCCGGTTCATAGCGGTATTGTCCGCTCCCAGAGCACAACTAAAATCAGTGCATGTGAGTTGAGTTCTTGGAGCTGCAGACTCCAGGTTGGCGTTAAGCCTGCAGGAGATTTCTTGAGCAGAGGTAGGCAGCAGAAGAAGGCAGACACAGCGATACAGGTCTGACAGCCGAGGCAGGAAGAAGGAAAGGAAAGCAGGACCGGGTAAGAAGGGTCTTGAGTGATAGCACAGTTCCAGCAAAGATTCAGCCAGGCCGACGGGGCGTCCTCAAGCTGGGTACACGGGGCAGTATATGAGCTTCTCATTGTGGTGCAGTCTCTGGTTGTGGTGCATAGGCTTTAGTCATGAGGGCTTCAGTAGAGGCACCACAGGCTTTGTTGCTCCGAGGCATGTGAAATCTTCCCGGACCAGGGATCGAACCCGTGTCCCCTGCATTGGCCAGTGGATTCTTATCTGCTGTGCCACCAGGGAAGCCCATACCTTAATCTCTTGATGGCTGTTTATTTATGTCACCTCCAGGAACACTATACTCGATTAGCTATCTCCCAGCTCTCTGAGTGTCAAACCCCCTTGCCTGCCCCGCTTGGCCCCTAGTGCTTTGGGCCCCATTGTCCTGGTAGATACTAACAAGCCTGGCTCTCTGATGGCCTGCCGAGCTTCTCGGTGAAGCCAGGGGGATAGGGGAGTCCTCGAGTCCTTCCAAAGCTGCCTGTTGGAAGACTCTGTGTCTTCGCGGATGAGCCTGCCTTAAGTAGCCCTGCTGTGCCCAGTCACTGTCTGGGAGCGGCCGGCTGAAGCCTGGCACAAGTATGGTGGCAAGTCTAGAGGCGGAGCAGCTGGGCCAGTGGTCAGTTAGGCTCCCTGCAGCGGGGGGCCAGGGGCACTTTGCCTGGCTACTGCACAGTATCTCTCGGGATGCACCTGGGTGGGGAGTAAGACCAGGCCCATAACACAGAAAGGAAAAGTTGTACCAAAGTCACTCAGTTCAGTTCAGTCGCTCAGTCGTGTCCGACTCTTTGTGACCCCATGAATCGCAGCACGCCAGGCCTCCCTGTTCATCACCATCTCTCAGAGTTCACTCAGACTCACATCCATCGAGTCAGTGATGCCATCCAGCCATCTCATCCTCGGTCGTCCCCTTCTCCTCCTGCCCCCAATCCCTCCCAGCATCAGAGTCTTTTCCAATGAGTCAACTCTTCGCATGAGGTGGCCAAAGTTGATGAAACCAAAGTCACTAAGCATAGTTTTTTTTTTTTTTCCCTAAAATATTTCTGGCCAAGTCACTTTCAAACACTTAATTCTTCTATGTGCCCAGGATTTTAAAAAGTTGAGGTATAATTCACATATAAAATTCACCTGTTAAAGTATACAATTGAGTGTTTTTTCCCCTATATTCACAAACTTGTGCAAGTATTATGACAGTCTAATTTTAGAACATTTCATCACCCCCAGTAGAAACACCACCGCATTAGCAGTCACTTCCCACTCTCGTCCCTCCCACTTCAATCCTGGCAACCACGTATCTGCTTTCTGTATCTAAGGATTTGCCTATTCTGGACATTTTATGTGCATGGAATCATGTAGATGGCCTTTCTGTTGGGCCTCTCTCACTGAGCATAGTATTTTCTAGGTCACTCAAGTTGTAGTATGTATCAGTACGTCATTCCTTTTTAATGGTTAAATACTAATCTTTTGAATGGTTATACCACATTTGGTTTGTCCATTCATCAGTTGGTGGACATAGGGATTGTTTCCAATTTTTAGCTATTATGAATAATGCTGCTCTGAATATTTGTGTACAGGTATTTGTATATTTTCAGTTCTCTTGGGTATAAGAGTAAATTGCTGGGTCAAGGGGTAACTTTGTTTACATTTTTGAAGAACTGCCAACCTGTTTTCCAAAGCATATGCCCAACGTTTTTATAGGCATTTTGGAAGAAAGGAAAGTGAAGACAGTCTCTCAATCCAAAGAGTTTACACTAGATGATATGACAGTAAAATGCAGACCTTAAACTATAATGATAATATTATTGTTGTTGTTTAGTTGCTGACTTGTGTCTGACTCTTTGCATCCCTATGGCTTGCCAGGCTCCTTTGTCCATGAGATTTTCCAGGCAATAATACCAGAGTGGGTTGCCATTTCCTTCAACAGGGCCTTTTCCCTACCAGGGATAGAACCTGAATCTCCTGCTTGGCAGGTGGATTTTATTATTATTATTATTATTATTATTTTACCACTGAACCACCTGGGAAGTCCAAAATGATAATATGTATTCTAAGGCACTTCAGTCATGTCGGACTCTGTGTCATCCTATGAACTGTAGCCTGCCAGGCTCCTCTATCCATGGGATTTTCCAAGCAAGAATACTGGAGTGGGTTACCATGTCCTTCTCCAGGGGATTTTCCTGACCTGGGGATCAAACCCAGGATCTCTTACATCTCTTGCATTGACAGGCAGCTTCTTTACCACTAGCACCACCATGATAATAGAGCTTATAATTAAGAGCCAAACTGTGTGGCTTTAAATTAAAAGTGAATCTACAGGGAATTACCTGGTTGCTAAGTGGTTAGGGCTCTGCACTCCTACGACAAGGGGTACAGGTTCGATCTCTGGTCAGGGAACCAAGATCCCACATGTACACATACTCTTAGAGCTGGAAAGGGAGAATGAACGTGTAGGAAATAGTTAGGGCTGTGCCTCTGAAAGGCAACATTTCCACAGTTCTCTCCAACAAGACCAGCATGGGAGTGATGCTTGAAACTCTGGAAAGCCTACCCTGCATCAGGGATGTGTTCTGCTTTTTTTCACTTTACATTATTTTTAAAGGTAAAAATCTGATGTGGTGGACACAGTTTGAACTTATGTTTTAGATATTTTCTCCAAAAGTGAACATAAATTTGAGTAAAGCTACTCCATTCTCTGATCTGGTTTTCCTGGTGACATATGGTACATACTTGCTGACTCACTTGTTGGGGTTATGGTTAAAGTCTGTGGGCAGGAGCAGAGTGAAAACAGCTAGTTCACAAAAGAAATGAACCTTGAACTATGCACTTGAGGCCATGTTAAACCGTAGCTTGGGGCATTTTCTGTTTCATGCTTAAACAATAGTGTAACATTAGTATTCTGCTTCCTTCTTCCTTCAGTGGTCTTCTTAATGGATGGAGTCAAGTGCTTTCCATTTGCTCTCCATTTATCTTTCAGAGAGCAAGTAAATGATAGGGTGGGAGTTATTCCCACTGAATTATTCTGAGATACTTCCTAAGTAAAACTGGCATCACCTTCGCTCCATTTCACGTTGATGTTTGCCGTGGATTTCCCACTGTCTGAATTCCCTAATGCTCTCGCTCAGCATCCAGACCTTGCTGTCCTCTTTAGAGAAATCAGCCTCCACTGGCCACCCTGGAGGCCTTCACTCCCCCCATGCTCTCACCTGCAATCGCTCACCCATCTTGGCCTTCACAAAGAGATTTGTTCTAAGCGTTGCACACCCTCCTTTCTGAGCTCGCTCAGCTTCTTACAAAATGGACATTCACTCTGAATTTTAAGTAAAAAAATTAGGGGGGGCGGGGGTGAAGGAAGCCTTTTCTGTTTGTGCACCAAGGAAAATGTTCTGTGTCCCTTCATGAACGAGCAGAGACTTTATAATGGACTGGTGCCCCCTCCCCCTTGTTAAAATTCTCATCTTTCAGTATTAAAAAAAAAAAAACACCCAATTGCATGGTGAATCTGTCTTTATTTTCTCCATGACTAAACACTGCATTTTTCAGCACTTAACAGTCATTGTTCTGAAAAATTGGTTTCAGATCAGATCCTGTTTCCTAATGAGGCAGTGACTTGGTTGGTAATACATTTTTTCCCCCCTGGAACTGTAAACAGCAGGAGACACGAGAAAAGGCATAAAAGATGGATGGGCAATAAAATTTTGCAATTCCCCCTTTCCGGTGGGGTCTGTGAGTAATAAAGGATTGATAGAAGACCGGGATCTTTGATTGAAATTCTATCAATCAAAACTGCTAATTAAATAACTACTTTATATCCAGCCCTGGTCATTGTTTGTTGAGGACCCAAGAAAAGGAGAGTTGTTGCAAGCTAATCTGGGAGGAAAATTTTTTTTTTTTTTTTTTAACTTATTTCATTGACAGATAGTTGATTTACAATGGGTTTCCCCGATAGCTCAGTTGGTAAAGAATCTGCCTGTAGTGCAGGAGACCCCAGTTCTCTTCCTGGGTCAGGAAGAGCCACTGGAGAAGGGAAAGGCTACCCACTCCAGTATTCTGACCTGGAGAATTCCATGGACTGTATAGTCCATGGAGTCTCAAAGAGTCGAACACAACCGAGTGACTTTATAATGTTGTGTTGATTTCTGCTGTACAGCAAAGTGATTCAGTTATAGATATTTATGTTCTTTTTCATGTTTTTTCTGTTATGGTTTATCACAGGATGTTGAATATAGTTCTGTGCTATACAGGACCTTGCTGTTTATCCACCCTGTATAGTTTGCATCTGCTAATCCCCAGCTCCCAGTCCATCCCTCTTCCACCCCACTCCTTGGTAACCACAAGTCTGTTCTCTGTGTGTGTGAATCTGTTTCTGTTTTGTAGATAAGTTCATTTGGGTCATATTTTATATTTCACATGTGTGATATCATATCATATTCATCTTTCTCATACTTCCTTTAGTACGATAATCTCTAGGTCCATCCATGCTGTTGCAGATGGAATTACTTCATTATTTTTTATGGCTAATATTCCTTTGTATGTGTATATACACATACCACATCTTTTTTAAAAGTTTATTTCTTTATCTTTGGTTGCATAGGGTCTTTGTTGCTGCATGTGGGCTTTCTCTCGTTGTGATGATCAGGGGCTGCTCTTTGTTGCAGGGCACAGGCTTCTCATCGAGGTGGCTTCTCTGGTTGTGAAGCAGATGCTGTAGGCACGTGAGCTTCAGTAGTTGTGGAGTGTGGGCTCAGCAATTGTAGCGCGTAGGCTTGGTTGTTCTAGGCATGTGGGATCGTCCCAGACCAGGGATTGAACCCGTGTCCCCTGCATTGGCAGGCTGATTTTTTTAACCACAGGACCACCACGGAAGTCAAACACCACATCTTCTTTACCCACTTATCTGTCTGTAGACATTTAGGTTGCTTCCATGTCTTGGAAATTGTGAATAATGCTGCTGTGAATATAGGGGTGCATGTAGTTTGGTCATTGGGATTGATGGATCATAGGAATGGGATTGATAGATCATATGGAAACTCTATGAGGAACTTCCACACTGTTTTTCATAATGGCTGTACCAATTTATGTTTTCACCAATAGCATGGTGGTCTTCTGGGCCATTTTCATTGGCCTTCCTTCAATGCTTTCCAACACCCTCTTTCCGGACCCCAAGCTCTCCATCTTTCAGAGTCTGATTCAAGTTACACATATTTTGGCAGCTTCCCTGATTGCTACAGCATTTGCTGATCATTTTAGTCTATTTTCTCAACTCTACAGTACAAATTTATGTTAAATAATTTGATTCTTGCTTATAAATTATTCTGTATTGTTCAGTAGTTCGAAGTGCCCTCTGAAAATGCCCTTCAGAGTTGAGAAAACATCTGAGGTTGTTCGTCTCTCTCAGAGTACTTAACATTTATCTATCAAATCAATAATATTTATAAAGGGTTTATTCTGTATTAGGCCCAGTTCAAGGTACAGGCTTCCCTGGTGGCTCAGACGGTAAAGAATCTGCCTATAATGCAGGAGACCTCCCCGGATTCAGTCTCTGGGTCAGGAAGATCCCCTTGAGCAGGGAATGGCAACCCACTTCAGTACTCTTGCCTGGAGAATCCCATGGACAGAGGACCACAGTGGACTACAGTCCATGAGGTTGCAAAGAGTTGGACACGACTGAGCAACTAACACTTTTAAGGTACAGGAGACACAATTCCTGCCGACATGAATCTTACATGCTAGTGGGGAAGCAAACAATATACAAACCAAATAGATGATCTAATACCGGAAGCATTCTGAGAGTCCCTGTCTTTTCATTACAGTTGATTTGCAATGTTGTGTTAGTTTCAGGTGTACAGCAAAGCGATTCAGTTATACACACACTCATTCTTTTTTAGGTTCTTTTCAAACATAGGATATCATAGAATAATGAGTTAGAGTTCCCTGTACAACGCAGTAGTTCCTTGTGGGTTATCTATCGATATGTGTAGCTTCTAAATAAGACACTTGTTTTGAAGAATAACTGGAGACCAACTAAAGAAGAATATAGTAAACACCCTCATGCAAATTATTTATGCATTTTACAGAAGATCTGTGGTTATCATCTTGGGCATTTAATTTTGCAACACTTCAGTTTCTTCATCATGCTCGTGTGCCATCAGGCGTACACACAGAATCACATCAAGCACAGTATCATCGTCCCCTTCCACACTCCAGTGATCATGCTTAGTTACTCGCACATTCTCTGTCTACCAACTGTTCAAAGCCAAGCATCTGATAATTATTCTCAGTTTTGTTTGCTATTGGATTGAGGGACTGTAGAATCATCTGATCCACTCCCCACATGATAGATGGAGAAATCAAGGCCCAAAATGTATGTGTTTTGCATAAAACCACATACTAATGAATTGGCAGAATCAGGAGTAAGACCCAACTTCAGACACTTCTCCCCACCCCGACCCTGTGATTTCACCATCTCATCTGAAATGGCTCCTCCTTGACCCTTACAGGATGCTAGTGTTCATTCAGTGTCTACTGTATTTTCTGATATGGGACTAGTTTCCCACCAAACAATATGCTCATCTTATTCAAGGCTCTATCCCTTCTGTGTACTGTACTGCCTGGCATGCGCATGTATTCAGTAAATGTTGGATGAGTGAAGAGATTAGTGAATAATTGAAGTGCATCTTACTTTTGTAAGAAATACATTTCTGAAAAGTGATATATAAAATGAATTTCAATAAATAGAATGTGACTTTCTTCTTGATTCTCATTCAGAGAAGAAAGATAACTATATTTCTAATTTGCCTTGGATTCAAAAGTAATTCCTTACATTTTAAGCTTTAAGTTTTCCCCCTCTAGCTCAGGGACTTTGTAAAGCAGTTCAGAGTATATAGGCTAACAATATCAAATATATTCAAAATGACTACTTGGGATCACTGTGATTAACTTTGAGTTAACTGAGGCATGATTTATCCTGTCCTCAACCTATTATATATCTATTTACCACTCCTGGATTTCTCATATTTAATTTTCTTAAAGTGAGGCCCACCTTCAGCATGTGTGTGTATTTATGTGTGTGTGTGATGAGAACCAATGCCAAGGTTAAGTTGGCCCAGAAATGAGGAAGAGGGAAGAAGTATAAACCTCATCATAGAACAGCGTGAGAGCAAAAGCCTAGCAAGTGAGAAAGACCAGGAGGGAGACTGAGTCACAGTGGATACAGCCTTGAGTGCCAGGATGAGAAGAGTTCATTTATTTGTAAAAAACTTATTTTATGTTGTAGTACAGCCAATTAATAATGCTGTGATGGTTTCAGATGGACAGCAAAGGGACTCAGCCATACATACACATGTATCCATCCATTCTCCCCCAAAATCCTCTCCCATCCAGGCTGCCACATAACGTGGAGCAGAGTTCCATGAGCTCTACAGTAGGTTCTTGTTGGTTATCCATTTTGAGTACAGCAGTTGTACATGGTGATCCCAAACTCCTTAACTTTCTTTTCCTTCCATCCTCATCCCCAGCAATCATACGTTCGTTCTCTGTCTACCTGTTGTTCATTCTCTGAGTCTGAGTCTGTTTTGTAGATAAGATCACTTGTATGGTGTCTTTTAAGATTCCTCATACAAGGGATGTCATACGATATTTCTTCTCTTTCTGACTTCACTCAGTTGAGAAAAGTACATTCAATTTGATAAGTGTTTGAAGAGTTTTAGCAGAGTTTATAATACTCTTCATCTGCCCTGCACTGTTCTTTCTAGCCTATTCTTTCCTCATCCCAATTCACAGGTACACGCCCATTGAAATGATGACGTACCTCCATTCACCAAGACTCCCCTTTCTGTTGCCTCTGTTTCTCCACCTCCTCTCCCATCCCTTTATTTACAGTCCACTCTAATTTATTCTGTAGTGGACAGAGGATGAGATGGTTGTACGGCATCACCGACTCAATGGACACAAGTTTGAGCAAGCTCTGGGAGTTGGTGATGGACAGGGAAGCCTGGCGTTCTGCAGTCCATGGGGTTGCAAAAAGTCAGACAGGACTGAGTGACTGAACTGAACTAACTTACTCTTGAGGTTTCACCTATCGTTTCCTCCAAGAGCCTTCCCTGTCACCTCCTAACTGAGTTGGACTCTGATCCTATGTGCCTCCCTCACCCAAGGTCACCCTGTCCTCTCTCTCAACTCTAACACTTACTGAATCTTCTGTATCCATCTCCAGGCAGGAAGCTCCTTCAGGACAGACTGTGACACATGGCCACTGTATTCAAGTTGCCTGGCACATAATGGCTCAAATCTTTGATGCATGTATGAAGGGAAGAATGAGCAAATAAATGCATGGATGGAATTATGTAATTGGTCCTGCACTTTAGGAACCTTACCTGGCAAGATGAACAGAGAGAAGTGAGAGAGGTTAAGGAGTTCCTGTGGTATCTGGGGAAAGAGGCTGAGGCTTAAAGCTAGCTGCAGAAAGAGTAAAAAATTGGGATGCAAGAAAGTTTCAGAGGAAATCTAGCAACTGACTGCATGTTCAGAATGAGGGACAAGATACAGACTAAAGCCTGAGGTTTTGAGCTTATTAGAATAATGGCACCCTGAACCGAAAGAGAAGCTGATTTGAGGTAGTCGTGGTAGGGAGGTAAAAGTTTAATTTTAGACTGCACACATGTATAATATTGTCTACTAAAGCTAACTATATGGTTAGTTTTCCTTGTTCATGAAAATGCACCAGAATTAAGCTACTCATGCTTGAATAGTAGATCTGGCCTCCTCTTCATCCTTGTTGCTAATCCTCAGACTGTTTGAAAGACCTTACCTTTCTTTTTCAGCATGGATTTCTTAGTTTACTTGGGAAACTCAGCTATTTTTCTGCACTTCAATCCAGGCAAGATCCTGTATGCCCAGGAAATTAATGCTTTGAGCCTGACTCAAGGTGGTCGTTAGAATTAAACCCATTTGCACGAGAGTTCTCTCAAGTGTCACGACAGTGGCCACTCTCCTAGGACAGTCTCTGTGACTAGTGACATTACCTTCCTTCCTTGTATCCGGGGTCAGATAGGTACTGAGGCTGCAGAGTGGGAGGCACTGGTCATGCCAGTGCCATTGCCAGGCTGGATGGCAGATGACATGTCTTTTCTAGTAGGATTACTCTCAGGATTAACGTTTGGCTAAAGACTGGTGCTGGGGACTTTTGTCTTTGGCATTTTTGGTCAGTGTTTCTTTCCACATCCTTTCCCTACTTTTATTGTCTTCCCAGTGGATGATCCAGGCAGGAAGGTTCTCTAAACTTCTGGGTCACTTGAAGAGAATAAGATCGTACCATTCAAGCATAGTTATTAAAGTTGGACGTTGTTTCACTTCCTTTCTCTGTGGCATTTTTTTGTATTAAACCTAAATTTATTCACTTTTTTCCTTTTTGTCAGAATTTTATTTCTCTTTTGATTTTTTGTTTGTTTGCTTTGGGGTATAGTTGATTAGGACTTCCCTGGTGGCACAGCAGTAGAGAATCTGCCTGCCAATGCAGGATACCCTGGTTCAATCCCTGGATCGGGAAGATCCCCTGGAGAAGGAAATGGCAACCCACTCCTGTGTTCTTGCCTGGGAAACCCCATGGACAGAGGAGCCTGAAGGGCTCCATGGGGGTCACAAAGAGTCAGACACAGCTTAGCAACTAAACAACAATGACATAGATGATTAACAAACAGTGTTATGATAGTTTCAAGTGAACAGCAAAGGGATGCAGTGTGGCATTCCTATTTTAATAGTGGTTAGATTCTTAGTAATATTTGAAAATATTGGAAAGTTATTTGGTCTGGGGGTATGGCCCCTGAAGGCAGAGAGGGGTCCTAGGTTCTGGTTATTAAGACTTTGAAATTTGTACACGTTGAATGGGTGTATCCTCAGTTTGTTTATGACACAAGGCTGTTAAACTTATTCAGCGTTTTTCAATGATATCAATGTCTTCTCTTTTATTTGAAGCTCCTCTTTTACTGTTCTGAAAAGAAATTCAAACTATTCCGAAGTGAAACTCAGAGATAATAAAAGTTTCTTACATATAGGATCGAAAAAGAAATCAATATAGTACCTTAACTGTAACAGAAAACTAAATAAAAGGAAAATATTTTATATAAAATACTATATATTTCAATATGTAAATGCTCAGACCCATCAGATGTAAAGTCATCAGATATTTGCAGCTATGCATAGCATCACCATAAATGTGACAGCTACAAATGCTATAACCAGGAGTATGTGGTGTTGGCGTTCATTTATCATTTTTATTGGCCATCAAATACAGCTTGTGGCATTGCTGTCAGTACTGTGATTTTCCAAAATGGTGAGCATTTCTTGGTAAAGTTCCAAACAAAATAAAGCATGATCTTCCCTTCTGGGTTGCTTTCCAAAAGAAAAAAATTACTGTATATTTAAACTCTGCAAGAAAAAAAAAAAAAAAAAAGGCATGTGCCTGTATGTAGAAAAGAGTTTTGTTCTAAGCTCAAATAATTTTTTTAAACAAATATTTTTATTTTTATTTATTCATTTGGACTGGGTCTTAGTTGCAACATGTCGGATTTAGTTCCCTGACCAGGGATCAAACCTGGGTCTCCTGCACTGGGAGCGTGTCTTAACCACTAGACCACCAGGGAAGTCCCTAGGCTCAGATAAGTAATTACATACACACTTTCTCTTATGTGACTGGCAGCCTGACCTTGAGTAATCAGGAGGACCGAGACACTTCTCTGTGGGTGGGACTCTTCTCCATGGTGCAGGATGTTGAGGATCCCTTACCACCGCCAGCAAATGCTAGGAGGTTCTCTCCAAATTACTGGGAGAACAACAAAGACACCCAGCGCAATTTCCAAAACATACTGGGGAGGGAAGGGGGTGGTGCAGGCAGTACCGACTCCCTGGAGATTTACTGAACTTGATGCCGTTCTAAGTCTTCAGGGCCTCCACTGAGGGCAGATCCAGGTATTATGCGTCACAAAGCTTATTCAGTTGGGGATCTTGTCTTTAAACAAAGCATCAAAACTACAAATAGAAAATTAGGTAGGAACTTGGGTAATTATTTACCATGTGAAAAGTAATGGCAAGAAATTACGAAAATTTCAAAAGCTGATAGGTACCACAAGCATCACAAATGCCTAGTAATTTTAAAATATTCTTTAAGACTTCCCCCCTGTGGTATCCTCTAATCATCTCATCTCTTGACATGATATTAATATCATTTTCTGTAGAGACAAGGAAGAATAATTCAGTCTTTACTTCAGCATGGTTGATCAAATTTTGTTTCTATTAGTGATAATTTAGAAAATTTTCTTTTAGCGTCACGGCTCATTATGATCATATAAATTGTTAGGATTGTCACCAGATTTGGGAAAGCTGCTAGTTTCTTTTATGTAAGCTGTAAGATAAAAAAAAAAATTTTTTTTTTGTACAGTGACCAGTTATAAGTAGCCCTTAATCTGACAGCCCTCATTAACCAGATTGTTATTGATGTTCTTGTTTTAGTAGCTTCAAGTTAATTTAAATTGTCTTCATCAAGTCATATTTCATGTGAGACCAGCAGGAAATGTATAGACAAGAATTCTGATAAATTCTATTTTGTATGGTTCCCACCAAAAGAGAGGGGAAAAAATGGGTTTTTGTATTTGTGTTGGCCTCACTATTAAGTATATTTCTTTTGGGAGAAAACTTCTCTTAACTTGGCATCAGCGAACACTTGATCCTTCATTTATAATTTCACACGTTTGATGATGAGAAGAGTTTTCCATAGGCTTGCTTCTAGTTAGCTACATGCACTGATCACATGCTTCAGGAGCTGGGTGCCATAGCACGTGTTGAGATCACGACATGGCCTAACTTCTGCATCTTCATACCGTGATAGATAGCAGGCGAGCCAGCTGAGTGGGCAGCAGGCGCATTCCTGGAAGTCTCTCTGAGATGAAAAGTGAAAGCAAAGCTTAACTCTACATAGAAGTGACTTTGTCCCACATAAATACATCCCAGTTAAAGCAGAACTAAATGTATCCACAGTTCAACTTTCCCTTATCCAGATTCCCCAAATGACGTCTACTCTAATGGTATCAACTCTAGAAGTGTGATAGAAGGGAAGTTGGAGAGGAAGGAGATGAAATTCTCAACAGTTGTGGTTGAAATATTTTATTTCTGCCATTGACCTATCCAAATATTTTTAAATATTTCATTTTAATGCAAAAGATTGCCTTTTACCTCTTCTGATGTTGCCAAATTTTGGGTGATAAACCACATAAGGTTTTAAAAATTAATTTTTACTATTGGCAAGAGAATAAATTAACATGTTTTAAAAATTCAAGTAGGGCTAGTAACAAAAATCAGTGACCCCATGGCTTCTCCCAACCCAAGAGGCAACCACCTTCAACTTATGGAATCACTTTTTCAGGTTTTCTTTATATTTTCAAAAGATATTTATGTACCATGATCTCTTAGGTTATTGTTTTAGATGTTATTTATTGTCTCTATTCTAATAGATGCAAAACAGCTTTCAATTTCATGTTTCTTTCTTGCAGACATTCTTTTGCCACCTTTGTCCTTTCCTCCCACCCTGGACCTGTCTTTCTCCAGGAACACATACAAACTTTCTTAGGACTTCTCTTTTCCATCATTTGAGAAGTCCTTTTAGCTCATCTCATCTTCTGTGTTCTAGCCCCCAGTTCCTGACTCTCACACCTTTCATTTTCTTGGTTTACTCCTCTATTTTGGTGAAATACATCTTCCTTAGCTTTTTAGAGAAGAGTATATAGGAGATAAATCTTTAGAAACTGAAAAAAATATAAGTGTCTGTTTTCCGCTCCCCTTTTCTGGGTGTATAGTAATTTTAGATAAAAATTCCATTCTGAAGGTATTGTTTTAGTGCTTTCCAACTTTAGTGTTGCTCTCCGTAAGTCTGATACTACTTTTTTTTGCAGCCATTAAATTTTTTAACAACCATTAGATTTTTATATAGTAATTCAAAACTTACAGTGATCTTTATGAAGGGGTTCAGTTCAGTTCAGTTCAGTTGCTCAGTCGTGTCTGACTCTTTGCGACCCCATGAATCGCAGCACACCAGGCCTCCCTGTTCATTACCATCTCTCGGAGTTCACTCAGACTCACGTCCATCGAGTCAGTGATGCCATCCAGCCATCTCATCCTCGGTCATCCCCTTCTCCTCCTGCCCCCAATCCCTCCCAGCATCAGAGTCTTTTCCAATGAGTCAACTCTTCTCATGAGGTGGCCAAAGTACTGGAGTTTCAGCTTTAGCATCATTCCTTCCAGAGAAATCCCAGGGTTGATCTCCTTCAGAATGGACTGGTTGGATCTCCTTGCAGTCCAAGGGACTCTCAAGAGTCTTCTCCAACACCACAGTTCAAAAGCATCAATTCTTTGGCACTCAGCCTTCTTCACAGTCCAACTCTCACATCCATACATGACCACTGGAAAAACCATAGCCTTGACTAGACGGACCTTAGTCGGGAAAGTAACGTCTCTGCTTTTGAATATACTATCTAGG
>SJYT01014742.1:1589-29412 GCA_006410635.1 Cephalophus harveyi | reverse complement strand
CCATACATGACCACTGGAAAAACCATAGCCTTGACTAGACGGACCTTTGTTGGCAAAGTAATGTCTCTGCTTTTGAATATGCTATCTAGGTTGGTCATAACTTTTCTTCCAAGGAGTAAGCGTCTTCTAATTTCATGGCTGCAGTCACCATCTGCAGTGATTTTGGAGCCCCCAAAAATAAAGTCTGACACTGTTTCCACTGTTTCCCCATCTATTTCCCATGAAGTGATGGGACCAGATGCCATGATCTTCGTTTTCTGAATGTTGAGCTTTAAGCCAACTTTTTCGCTCTCCTCTTTCACTTTCATCAAGAGGCTTTTTAACTCCTCTTCACTTTCTGCCATAAGGGTGGTGTCATCTGCATATCTGAGGTGATTGATATTTCTCCCGGCAATCTTGATTCCAGCTTGTGTTTCTTCCAGTCCAGCGTTTCTCATGTACTCTGCATAGAAGTTAAATAAGCAGGGTGACAATATACAGCCTTGATGTACTCCTTTTCCTATTTGGAACCAGTCTGTTGTTCCATGTCCAGTTCTAACTGTTGCTTCCTGACCTGCATACAGATTTCTCAAGAGGCAGGTTAGGTGGTCTGGTATTCCCATCTCTTTCATAATTTTCCACAGTTTATTGTGATCCACACAGTCAAAGGCTTTGGCATAGTCAATAAAGCAGAAGTAGATGTTTTTCTGGAACTCTCTTGCTTTTTCCATGATCCAGCGAATGTTGGCAATTTGATCTCTGGTTCCCCTGCCTTTTCTAAAGCCAGCTTGAACCTTTATTTAATTCAGATTTTTAAATATATCTGTCTATGTATCTCTCTTTGGTTAACATCATTCTGAACACACTTTTGGAATTGCTGAGTTATGATTCTGTCGAATGTAGAAGTTATATTTTTCCCAGTGAAACCCCGTGGACAGATGCTTAATAAACATTTGTTAACTTATTTACTGATTCATATGCAGAGGAAGTTAGGTTGACAGGAGAGGGAAACTAAAAAGAAATTGATCGCAGGAAGCATATCATAAAGGAAACCGTTAAACAAAACCCCTCCAACTCGTCAAATAGAATCAAGTGTAACACGGTAAACAAGAACCAGAAACATCACCTGGGGGTCTTCTAGAGCTACTTCACACTACTGTTTCCCTCTGTGGGGGGTGTAGGGAAGAGGGCCTGGTTCTGAGAGAGAAGCACGCCTGGTAAGAGCTCTCGATGTGCAGCCACAGCTTCAAGATCAGAGGATTAAGCCTCCTGCCAACAGTGACAGACACAGAATCCCTGTTGTCGCAGGCATTCATTGGAAGATCCTTCACATGGGGCAGGGGAGTTCTTACTTTTTATCTTCACATAACCACTGGTAGCTCAGCTGGTAAAGAATCCACCTGCAATGCAGGAGACCCCAGTTTGATTCCTGGGTTGGGAAGTTCCCCTGGAGAATGGACAGGCTACCCACTCCAGTATTCTTGGGCTTTCCTGGTGGCTCGGATCGTTAAGAATCCTCCTGCAATGTGGGAGCCCTGTGTTTGATCCCTGGACTGGGAAGATCCCCTGGAGGAGGGCATGGCAACCCACTCCAGCACTCTTGCCTGGAGAATCCCCATGGACAGAGGAACCTGGTGGGCTATAGTCCATGGGGTCACCTGGAGTTGGACATGACAAATGACTAAGCCCTGCACAATGTGAATCTAAGGATACTGGTGACCCTTCTTTGGCAGTCTCTCTACAATAGGGAGACAGCAAAGGTAACATACTTCAAAAATAACTACATCCATAATGGACACCAAAAAGACAACTGGATTTAGAGCCAAAAGGTCTGGATTTTATCTCTGGCTTTTCTATTTACCAGCTGGACAAACGAGTATTTCCTCAACATTACTAAGCCACCATTCCTCCACCTATCAAAACTGTATCAAGCATGTCCATGGATTATATGATCCCTTCTCCAAAGCTGTGGAAGGGAAAATCATCTCTTAAGAAAAGTACTTCAATACTTCCTTGCCTTAGATATAAGAAAATAACATCCCAGTAAATATTTGCTTCAAATGGTTTGGTTGCCTACCTAGTTCTAACAGCTGCCTTTAGAACACTACTTCCAGGCAAAGCAATAAAAATGCTTCTGGGGAAAAAAATTGATCCCATAAGTATAAAAAGATAGGAAGGACCCCAACACATGACTCTCTTACAGTAGAGAAACAGGGTCAATTTTTATAGTATTTGAGAGTCTATTATATCTTCAAAGAAGATGTACCACATATTTCAAAGTTCACCATCACAAGTTTTTGCAGCCAAGAAGAAAGATTTTAGGGATTAAGAAAATTGTTTTTTTTTTTTTTAATTTAAATAGCAGCTTGGGCATATTTTCATTGCATATATCAAAAATTTTACACAACTGGGAGAAAAGATTTTAGTAACAGCAATAATAGATAATTATATAATCAAAAGTAATAGAGAAAAGTATTCTTTTAGTGTTCAGGGGATAAAGAATAAGTTTAATTAATACAGTAAATATTCTTCTCCCCCACCTCTCTCTAGCAGGGGTAACGAGAGAGAGAAGACAGAACTAGGGCAATCTCTCTTGACGACAGGCCTACAATAGGTGACAAAGCGAAGTAAGGTATTTTACAGAGGGAGTAAGTGTGATTTTCTGAGGTGGTTTTCACAATTATTTGATGGCTTTCTGTTGCTATGTTACTTATAAATTGTAAATGAAGGACAAACAACAATCGAGGGTTTCATTTCTCAATACCTGTTTGCATCAAGTCAAATGCTTTCTACATAACGTATCCCAAGGAAAATGTTCTTCCTCTGCTGTTTTTATTTAGCACACTGTCTCAGGTCATTTCAAAGCAATAGTCCAAGCCTCAGTTAATCTTGTGTTCATATAACTTTAAAACACCACTGCTGCTGCTGCTGCTAAGTCGCTTCAGTCGTGTCCAACTCTGTGCGACCCCATAGACGGCAGCCCACCAGGCTCCCCTGTCCCTGGGATTCTCCAGCAAGAACACTGGAGTGGGTTGCCATTTCCTTCTGCAATGCATGAAAGTGAAAAGTTAAAGTGAAGTCGCTCAGTCGTCTCTGACTCATAGCGACCCCATGGACTGCAGCCCACCAGGCTCCTCTACCCATGGGGTTTTCCAGGCAAGAGTACTGGAGTGGGTTGCCATTGCCTTCTCTGAAAACACCACTGTCAGATGTTAAATAACCAAAATAGAATAATCAGTTTGTCCAGGACTTATTCTAATTCCTCTTCACCTAAACTCTTTTATTGTACTTGGCACGGAGGAGAAAGGACTCAAAATTATATAACGGATTCTCAGTTGCACACAAGATGCTAAGGATTCATAAGTCCTCATTCAAAGGAACACACTGAAAGGAGTTTGCTTCTGCACTGTTTTTAAAGTGTCTCCAAAGCAGACAGATCTTCATAAAGAATAGAACTCAATGGACAAAGGACACTGTCACCGGGCCCAGTATATCATCGTGTGCCTAATAAGAAGCTAATGCTATTTACACCAGGAGTACCAAGAATACAATGCCATAACATTGCAGCTTTATGCTGAACCATATTAAATGTTTTTAGAGGCCAGATGTGGTGAAATTTCAATAACATCAAATACTTCAATCTAATAGCTGAGAAAAGCAAGCTCTGTGAAAGGAAAGATATGTCAGTGCCTACATAGCATAATTTCTGGGAGAACATGTGTTGATTCTATACTACTATCCTTTAAGAAATATTTTTATTTTTTCTCTTTTGGGACTAATCTACTTTCTGCATAACAGTTTAAAATTCAGGCTCTGCAGTGAGAGCACATTGACTGACAGTCCTGTGAAAACTGTATGCACTGTATGAGAAGAGTTCCTCGAGTAAAGTGAAGATCTGTTGCCAGAAGATGGAAGAATAGATGCTGGGAATGCAAAGTAACCAATGAAAAACTCTCCAATGGATGTAACTGGCTTAGCTCCCAAGTCAGCTCTGTTTCCTAATGAAAATTCTTAAAATGTGCTTCCTGGTAATTCCCATTTAGAATCTTTCAGTTGTAATAAGAGAAACCTGACAGGTAGTGGCTTCAACAAATAGAAGTGTGTTTTTCTCACTGAACAAGAATTCTGGAGGTACCAATCCAGGACTTGTGTAGTAACTATTTGCATCTTAGGGCAGCTGATCTCAAATTGTGGCCCAAGAGCTGCTGGCTGTCATGTTATTGGTAAGTGATAATGTCATAGACAGACATACGTTCCCCAGTGCTCATATATCAAAGCCCTAACCCACAGTGTGACTGTATTTGAAGAAAGCGCCTCTGAAGAGGTAACTGAGGTGAAATGAGGTCATAAGAGGGGGCCCTAATCTAGTATGATTTTGTCTTTATAAAAAGATGAAGAGATAGCAGGGACATAGAGATAAAAAGTCACAGTAAGCACACAGCGAGAAGATGGCCATCTGCAAGCTGAGGAGAGACGCTTCAGGACAAAACCATCTGCCAACACCTTGATCTTGGACTTCCAGCCTCCAGAACTGTGAAAAAATAAATTTCTGTTGTTTAAGCCACCCAGTCCGTGGTACTCTATTATGGCCATCTTGCTAATGAATATAGATAAGCACAGAAAATCAGAGTAAACATTTAGAAACTTGGACAACAATTTGACAGAATTATTTTATGCCTTTTGAATAAAATACTTGCATTTATATTTTGTAAATCTTTTTCATTTCATTTTCTATTTATTTTACTATATTTTAATCAGTCCACAACAGACTAGATTTTATTAAAAGGATCTTGGTCACAGTTTGAAAGGCATCATCTTAAGGAAGCCAGGTTCTTTATATATTTCTTGTGCTTTTAGTTATTGGAGAAGGAAATGGCAACCCACTCCAGTGTTCTTGCCTGGAGAATCCCAGGGACGGGGCAGTCTGGTGGGCTTCCGTCTATGGGGTCACACAGAGTCAGACACGATTGAAGTGACTTAGCAGCAGCAATCTCAATGTCACAAGACAGCTGCTGTACCTCTAAGCATCATATCCTCATTCCAAGCAGAAAAAAAGAAAGATAAGGAATGAAAGGCAACAGGGGTACCTATTGAATCTGTACCTTTTAATCAAAAAAGAAGAAACTTCCTAGAAAACATATGCTAGACTTCTGTTTACATCTATTAGCCAAAACTGTGACAACAGTCATCCTAACTGAAAGAGTGGTTAGGGAGAAGGGGGTTATAAATGGTACATAAGTAACCTAATCAACAATGCAAATTCTTGAGAGCTTAGTTAATATAAATCACCCTCCTAGACCTAGTCCATTACCTATATATGATGGATGGAAGGGAGGGAGGGAGGGAGAGAGGAAGATGGGTCACACTGACCTAAAGAAATTGCACCAAGTTAAGATTCAACTGGGAAGCTATGAACATAGCAACCTGACAGCTTTTCTCTTCAATTCGCTAAACCAGCACACACACACACACACACCCCTGAGATATATATATATATACACACACACACCACACACATATATATAATACATATGTATATGCCAGTGTACTCATGGGAGTGATTTCAAATTAAATTGCCTTCCTTAACAGAGGTGACAGTTCTTAGCTGCACCTAAGAACCTGGAACAAACCCTGAGAACAAAAAAGTAAGGTAGCTGACTGACAGAACCCACTTCAAAAAACCATTTTATTCAAAACTCTTCATTTTCAATGAGATTCTTCAGTACCCAGGCATTGGTTCAGCACATTCTATCCTTAAAGCTTTTGGTCTGGTATCACATTTGAGTGAAGTGAGTGAAGTTGCTCAGTCGTGTCCGACTATTTGCAACCCCAGGGACTGTAACCTACGAGGCTCCTCTGTCCATGGGATTCTCCAGGCAAGAGTACTGGAGTGGGTTGCCATTTCCTTCTCCAGGAGATCTTCCCAACCCAGGGATCGAACCTGGGTCTCCTGCATTGCAGGCAGACGCCTTAACCTCTGAGCCACCAGGGAAGCCCCATTGCACATGGTTATTGGCTCTGACAGATGAAAGAACAGATACAGAAAATTTAAGAACTAAACCAAAACTTAGCATCCACAGACCCAGCACTTATATAGGTCTCCTAAATTACAAGCCTCACTGCCTTCTGACTTTCCATAATAGAATCAATCTCCGGAATACAAAATGGGGCCCATTGACGTTCCAAAGAAATTGTCCATCCAATTCTACTGATGTGTCTTTGTTTCCTGCTCAGTACTAAGTAGTTACTTCCCATCAGGGTATTCAAATGCTAAACAATTTTCAGACTGATTTTTCTTTGGCCCAAGTTATGCATTATGCTAAATATTATCCTCTTGCGTTTTCATTCTTTCATTCATTCCATATGTATCATGGGATTTTCCAGGCAAGAGTGCTGGAGTGGATTGCCATTTCCTTCTCCAGGGGATCTTCCCGACCCAGGAATCGAACCAGGGTCTCCCTCATTGCAGGCAGACACTTTACCATCTGAGCCACCAGGGAAACATTCCATATATAAGACATGGCCAAAACCAGACAGAAATGGAATTTCCTAGGAAGCCAACATTTATCTTAATGATTAACAAACGCAATTGCAAAATGATCACAAAAAGGAAGTTCAGAGTGCTTTTTGTCCAGGCTGAGCGCTCTCTCTAATTCTCTCTGCTATTTCATCAGTTATTACGTTACCTCTCTCAGCCATAAAACATTATAATAAAAAAAAAGCATGAGAATGGGAGCACCACCATTCATGAAAGCAATGCAGAGGAAAAGCGAGGCTACATTTATTTCAAATCTCTCTGCCAGCTACTCTGAACCCTACAAGGCATTTCCTTGTAGCCCTTCTCTAAGGAAAAGCTACCTTATTAAAGTATCCAACACCAAAGTGGTGACTTCCTTGCTTTTGACTCATTTTTGAATGGACTCAATTAGTATCTAGGTGCTGTAATACTCTCACACCTACACGCTTTGTTTTGTCTCTTTTAGATGCCGATCTCACATCAAATATCCCCTCCATTATGCCAGTAATTGCTGTGATTATTAAACATAATTGAGATGTGCTCATTTGGTTTGCCCCCTCAGAGATCTCTACATGGAAAGGAAACAAAATATATCAGGACAGTAGAGTAGGAAAATAATCCATGGACTGAGTCAAAGAAAATAAGACATGTATTAGACACTCCCATGTAACAGAAAGAGCTTTGAGGAGCACGTATAAATCCCACCTGAACAACTTCCTCAGCTGTGGATCCATAGTTAAATCACTTTATCTGGGCCTCAACTTTCTCACATATTTACTGCTTAGGTGAACTTTATGACCTCTAAGGGGGTTCCTAGGTGGCGCTAGAGGTAAAGAACCTGTCTGCCAATGCAGGAGACACAAGAGACAGGGTTTGATCCCTGGGTTGGGCAGATCCCATGAAGGAGAGAATGGCACCCCACTCCAGTATTCTTGCCTGGAAAATTCTATGGACAGAGGAGCCTGATGGGCTACAATCCATGGGGCCGCAAAGAGCCCGACACAACTGAAGTAACTTAGCATGCACTCGTGATCGCTAAGATCCTTTAAACTCTATAGAAGTTAGAAACTGGAAGCCCACTGATTCAATTCAGACATATTTCTGTCTTCTTGTTGTCGGCTCAAAATACTGTAAAATGATAGTAAACATTTAAAAATTGGGACACATGTTAAGAATATAGGTTTCTGGTTTCCCACAGAGAAAAATCAAAATATCCAATAACATTAAGCTTATATTTCTGATACTCAGCTCCTTCATATAGGACCTACACTCTCCAGATGAGAGTTCCTACTGATCCATATTACCTCATTTTATCTTTTTTTTTCTTTCCCCATCACTATTTGGTTTTAAAATTCCAACTGTCAGACTCTTTATTTTCATCCCTTCTGGATGAAAAAAATCATATCTCCAAGTATTAACCTAATTTTACTTTATTTTCATCTTAACACTTAACAGTACCAGATTCACATTTTGTTCATATTCTTGCTGTGTGTACCCCTACTAGAGGACCTCCCTGGTGACTCAGTGGTAAAGAATCCACTTGCAATGTAGGAGATGGCAAATTTGATCCCTGGGTCAGGAAGATCCCCTGGAGAAGGAAATGGCAACCCACTCCAGTATTCTTGCCTGGGAAATCCCATGGACAGAGGAGCCTGGTGGGCTACAGTCCATGGGGCTACAAAGAGTCGGATACCACTTAGTGATTAAACAAAAATAACCCCTACTAGAACAAAAGCTTTTAGAAGGATGAGACTTTGTCTTGTTCATCAGAGCATTTGCAACACATAAAATGATCTCTGGTATATGGGAGGTATCAAATAACTGTCTATTCACTGATTTGTTGTTTACACCAAATTCCTGTCCTTTTGGAAACTTATAATCTTCTGCTTGCCAAGTAAAGGGCTTTCAGGAACCACTTTGTTATGGGAAAGTTCAAAATACAATCCATCACTATGAATGTAGTTTAAATGGTGCCACCCTTCTCATAATTATGAAAGAGACTCATGATCTTTGGAGAATAATTTGAAAATATAGAAACAAAAATCACTCATAATCTTATTTAACTGAGATATTTATTTCAAAATTTTGATGACTTTTCATCCTGGTATTTTTTTTAAGGAATTATGTGTTTATACTATATGTTTATACTTTTTTTTTTTTTACATATTCTAGAAGAGAACCAGTCCTTTTCTTCCCCACAGTAACTCATACAATAAAAATGAAAGAAAGTGAAAGTCGCTCAGTCATGTCTGACTCTTTGCAACCCCATGAACTATACAGTCCATGGACTTCTCCAGGCCAGAATACTGGAGTGGGTAGACTTTTCCTTCTCCAGAGGATCTTCCCAACCCAGTGGTCGAACCCAGGCCTCCCATACTGCAGGTGGATTCTTTATCAGCTGAGCCACCAGGGAAGCCCATACAATAAAAAAACTCCCCAAATATCCATCTTCTCAGGGAAGCTCTGGAGGAAGTGAGTCCCACCCATTCTGTGCACACAGTCCATGGTGAGGGAGTCATTTGGTTGCTGACATAATGAGAGCCTGACAGTCATCCTTCCATTTTTCCCCATGAGGGAGGATTCATGTCCTTAAAGGCTGTTATGGAGAAATGAGCCCTCACCCTGGGACTCTCGGACTCAACAGAGCCCTAGGAAGCATGGTCTAGCACCGTGGTCTAAGCAAGAAACTCCCCTCCCTACTCATCACCCTCACTGAGTCTCAAAGTCAAGAATCTCAGGATGTTAGAGGTCCCAATTCCAACTGACCTCTCCAATTTCACTTTATCAGCAAACAAAAATACTGTACGTTCCATCTCACCTGGCTATTGTAGATATTTCTCTATAGGTTCAGAATATGGAAGAAAGGGTGATGAGTGTTTGCACTCACTGAAAATCTTATCAATACTAAATACTCAGTTCTGTAACCTGATTTTCCTGTTGAAACTTATTTTTCATGTTTTTTGGCTGCAGCTACCACACTTGATATATTTCTCTTAATGACAGGTTGCTCCCTCCACCGACAGATGCTGCCCCTACCTTTAGCAGTAGCTGTTGGACTCCTGCTTTCTGAGAAATGCTAACCTCTCAATACCTCTATAGCTACAGTAACACTGGGGAGAAAGAAGGTGTGTTGTTCTTCCTTTCTCTCTCATCCCACCCATACAGTCAAACTGATTTTTATCCATTTAAAGACTAACAGTCTCATGAATTATGTTTGAAGACAACTCCAGTGGTCATGTAGTCATTCTTAGTATTTTTATTCCATTTTTTATTTCCTCTCCCTTCAATTATAATCTTACTACTGTTACATTTATTTTCAATTCTGTTCAAGGATTAGTTAGCAATTTAGACCTGAAGCACAAACATTACTTATTTATTGATATTATTGATTCAGCTCTTCCTCCCACACCAAGTGGCTTAAATTGAAATAACCTGAGGATGAGAAACAAAACTTAATCTTGCATGGTTTCAGAGAACCTCATAAAACCCAGTGGGTGGCTTCTTCCTGGCCATAATGGGAAACAAATGGTTAGAACAAAATCAGAGAAAAAAAACAGACTTTACCAGATCCAGGTTATATTTTCTTGGTTTGCTACCATAGCACCCTGTATTTTCCTAATGAAACCTTGCATTGCACTTTATCTCTTGTTGATTACCTTTCTTCCTTATTGGACTATGAATTTTGTGAAAGCAGAGAATTCATACATTTTAGTTTAAGTCTCAATTCCAAGTGCTACAGTGACTGTTTTTTAAAAATGCTTTAAAAATATCTAATGAGTGAATAAATGAATACTTGGAAGCAAAATAGTAGGAAACATGGAATTGACCAGAGAAAACACACGAATCAAGCCCCAAAACCATACACAACAAGACTGGAAGGAATGGAGTGATATATTCTCTAAGCCCCATTCTCTTATGAGTAGAGATAAGAAAAGTAACTCTAGGCTACAGCAGATGCTACTTGCAAGTAGGTATAGAAAGGAAAGTCAAAACCCATTAATTTTTTTTTTAAAAAGAAATGTATTAAAATGAATAAACACATCCAACAGTATTTTGGCAAAACTAAGAAAACCTAATAAATGATAAATCAATAATCTAATAATATGCAGAAACTAGGGGACAGCCAAACCATGGACACAGGATTTTTAAAAATTGCCAAGTATATAAATTATATCTTGTGTTAATGAAACTAACTATGCAATGAAAGAATGACTGTTTGCAGAGGGACCAGTAGGTGGTTAAAGTTAATAAAGACTCATAAGGTGGGAAATGTTAATAGCTTAATAACTATGGAATACATTCTGAAAGGTTTTTGGAGATTTTCTTTAAAAACATATGTAAATTCATATTATGGGTTTTTTCAAAGAGGTAAGAAACAATATATCAATGCTTTATAAGTTACTTCAGAGCATGAATGCAGCTGGAAAGATTCCATATTGGTTTCTATAAAGATAGTACAATGCTAATATGAAAACCTAGCAAATAGAGATCAATAACCCTTACCAATTTTTAATGACAAAATTATAAATGAAATCCACAATTGAAAACCTGTAATAATATGTACTCAAGAAGACTTCATCTAAGGAATTTGAATGTCACTAGATGCCAAAATGTTGTTTTTAAAAATTCATCATGCAGCTATAATTTTTTTTAAACAAGTCTCTTTGTCAATAATTTTCAAAAGCTTATTTTTTAATATGATGAAAAAAACATCTATCCCAAATGGCAGTTTTTTCATCATAGTTTAGTGTCAAATCACTTTTTAGTGCTGAATCACTAAAGAAATTTTCATTAGAGGAGGAATAGCAAATATGTGACAAATAGATTCAAGGGATTAGATCTGATAGACAGAATGACTGAAGAACTATGGACAGAGGTTCATAACATTCTACAGGAGGCAGGGAACAAGACCATCCCCAAGGAAAAGAAATGCAAAAAGGCAAAATGGTTGTCTGAGGAGGCCTTACAAATAGCTGTGAAAAGAAGAGGAGCGAAAAGCAAAGGAGAAAGGAGAGATACACCCATTTGAATGCAGAGTTCCAAAGAAGAGCAAGGAGAGATAAGAAAGCCTTCCTCAGTGACCAGTGAAGAGAAGGAGAGGAAAACAATAGTATGGGAAAGTCTAGAGGTCTCTTCAAGAAAATTAGAGATACCAAGGGAACATTTCATGCAAAGATGGCCACAATAAAGGACAGAAATGGTATGGACCTAACAGAAGCAGAAGATAGTAAGAAGAGGTGGCAAGAATACACAGAAGAAAAATACAAAATAGATCTTCATGACCCAGACAATCACGATGGTGTGATCACCAGCCTAGAGCCAGATATCCTGGAATGTGAAATCAAGTGGGCCTTAGGAAACGTCACTATGAACAAAGCTAGTGGACATGATGGAATTCCAGTTGAGCTATTTCAAATCCTAAAAGATGATGCTGGAAAGTGCTGCACTCAATCTGCCAGCAAATTTGGAAAAAAAAAACAGCAGTGGCCACTGGACTGGAAAAGGTCAGTTTTCATTCCAATCCCAAAGAAAGGCAATGCCAAAGAATGCTCAAACTACTGCACAATTGCTCTCATCTCACATGCTAGTAAAGTAATGCTCAGAATTCTCCAAGCCAGGCTTCATCAATATGTGAACCATGAACTTCCAGATGTTCAAGCTGGATTTAGAAAAGGCAGAAGAACCAGAGATCAAATTGCCAACATCTGCTGGATCATCAAAAGAGCAAGAAAGTTCCAGAAAAATATCTACTTCTGCTTTACTGACTATGCCAAAGCCTTTGTGTGGATCACAACAAACTGTGGAAAATTCTTAAGAGATGGGAATACCAGACCACCTGACCTGCCTCTTGAGAAAACTGTATGCAGTTCAGGAAGCAACAGTTAGAACTGGACATGGAACAGCAGACTGGTTCCAAATAGGAAAAGAAAAGGAGTACGTCAAGGCTGTATACTGTCACCCTGCTTATTTAACTTATATGCAGAGTACATCATGCAAAATGCTGGGCTGGATGAAGCACAAGCTGGAATCAAGATTGCTGGGAGAAATATCAATGACCTCAGAAATGCAGATGACACCACCCTTATGGCAAAAAGTAAAGGAGAACTAAAGAGCCACTTGATGAAAGTGAAAGAGGAGAATGAAAAAGTCAGCGTAAAACTCAACATACAGAAAACTAAGATTGTGGCATCTGGCCCCAACACTTCATGACAAATAGATGGGGAAATAGTGGAAACAGTGGCAGACTTTATTTTGGGTGGGGGGGCAGCGTTCCAAAATCACCGCAGATGGTGACTGCAGCCATGAAATCAAAAGACACTTACTCCTTGGAAGGAAAGTTATGACCAACCTAGATAAGCATATTAAAAAGCAGAGTCATTTCTTTGCCATCAAAGGTCCATCTAGTCAAGGCTATGGTTTTTCCAGTCATCATGTATGGATGTGAGAGTTGGACTGTGAAGAAACCTGAGCACCAAAGAATTTATGCTTTTGGACTGAGATGTTGGAGAAGACTCTTGAGAGTCCCTTGGACTGCAAGGAGATCCAACCAGTCCATCCTAAAGGAAATCAGTCTTGAATATTCATTGGAAGGACTGATATTGAAGCTGAAACTCCAATACTTTTGGTCATGTGATGCAAAGAACTGACTCATTCAAAAAGACCCTGATGCTGGGAAAAATTGAAGACAGGAGGAGAAGGGGACGACAGAGGATGAGATGGTTGGATGGCATCACTGACTCAATGGACATGAGTTTGAGTAAACTCTGGGAGTTGGCAATGGACAGGGAGGCCTGGTGTGCTGCAGTCCATGGGGTTGCAAAGAGCCAGATACAACTGAGCGACTGAACTGAACCATACAAATATATATGAGCAAATAGTGAGCATTTATTATAATTAATATTATTTAGTATAATTCCAGGAGTCTGCTGCTGCTGCTGCTAAGTCGCTTCAGTCGTGTCTGACTCTGTGGCGACCCCATAGACGGCAGTCCACCAGGCTCTCCCGTCTCTGGGATTCTCCAGGCAAGAACACTGGAGTGGGTTGCCATTTCCTTCTCCAATGCATGAAAGAGAAAAGTGAAAAGTGAAGTCGCTCAGTCGTGTCCGACTCTTAGCGACCCCATGGACTGCAGCTTACCAGGCTCCTCCGTCCATGGATTTTCCAGGAGTCTAAACACTACATAAAGATGTAACACTTTTAAATGAGTTCTATAGTTCAAAAGGAGGAAATAAAATTATTATTTTCATATAATATCAGGTGTCTATTTCAAAAATCTAAGATAATCAACTTAATAGAAATATATCACTAAAAATAAAGGCAAACGACATGAACAGACCAAAATGAATATAAAAAAAATTGATGGTCTACTCCCACCAAAATGACTAAAATTAAAGACTGAGCACGCCAAGTATTAAAAAGAATGTGGAGCAACTCACATTATTAGGAAATGGTTGTAGGAATGAAAATGACACAAGCACTTTGGAAACAATTTGGCAGATTCCTAAAAATGAGATTTACATTGCCAAACAATTCATATATTCCATTCCTAGGTATTCAGCCAAGAAGTCATGAAAACATATATTCATACAAAGTCTTGTGCATGAATGTTCATAGCACACTATTCATAACAGTCAAAAATTAAAAACAAAAATCCATCAACAAGTGAATGAAAAAATAATCTGATATACTCATACAATGGAATATTATTTAACCATAAAAAGAACTGAACTAGTGACACATGCAATAGTATGGTTGACTCTCAAAATCATTATGCCAAGGGAAAGGAACCAGAGAAGAGACTAGATCCTGAACAATTCTATTCATGGAAAAACTTAGAACTGCACATGAAAGCAGAGTGCAATGAAGCATATGACTGGTTTTCCAGGTAGGGAGTGAAGAACTGTGTAGGTTGCAAAGGGGCAGGAGAAATTTGGGTTGGGAGGCAGCGATGCAAATGTTTGGTATTGTGTTTTGGTAGTAGTTTCATTTGTATATACATCAGTCAAAACTCATCAAATTGTACACTTTAAATACATATGGGTTCTTACATACATATTATACCTCAACAAAGTTACAATTTAAAAAATACAACAGAATCTTCTGGACAAGGAAATCCAAAGGTCAGGAGACACTTTGTACTACATCACCAAATTAAATTGTTAAAATTCTTTTAACTCCCTTCCTCTAAATGTTCTACTAGCTTTTAGTTGCAATGGCATCCCACTCCAGTACTCTTGCCTGGAAAATCCCATGGGCGGAGGAGCCTGGTAGGCTACAGTCCATGGGGTCACTAAGAGTCAGACACGACTGAGCGACTTCACTTTCACTTTTCACTTTCATGCATTGGAGAAGGAAATGGCAATCCACTCCCGTGTTCTTGCCTGGAGAATCCCAGGGACGGTGGAGCTTGGTGGGCTGCCGTCTATGGGGTCACACAGAGTCTGACACGACTGAAGCGACTTAGCAGCAGCAACAGCATACTATAGGTTTCATTGCAATAACTGATAAAACGTAATTATGTGAAGATATAAACATTTATGCAATGGCATTATTAATGATCTTATTAATTTATCCTCCATTTCTCCCTCATTGACTGAGCATGGGAGAGAAAGAGGGAAAAGAGATTGAGATAACTTTTATGGAGATGCCTAACTACACATTTTATTTCCTTAACTCTCTTTTAACCAGGGGTAACCACATACCGGGAGAAGGCAATGGCAACCCACTCCAGTACTCTTGCCTGGAAAATCCCATGGGAGGAGCTTGGTAGGCTGCAGTCCATGGGGTCGCTAAGAGTCAGACACGACTGAGCGGCTTCACTTTCACTTTTCACTTTCATGCATTGGAGAAGGAAATGGCAACCCACTCCAGTGTTCTTGCCTGGAGAATCCCAGAGATGGGAGAGCCTGGTGGGCTGCCGTCTACGGGGTCGCACAGAGTCGGACACGACTGAAGTGACTTAGCAGCAACCACATACCATTGTTTGGGAATAGAGGAAGGAAGTCTTACAGATGGGGCTCCTAGGAATACTATTGTTTTGATGATAAAGGGAAACATTCAGCTGACACAGTTTTCCCTTCCTCCCCTCCCTTTCCTCCTAGCAAGAGAGCATGAATGATGGCTTGGAGGTGCAGCAGCCATCTGTGACAGAGAGAAAACCTGAAAATGCTAAAGATGGAAAGCAAAAAGAAAAAGAACCTGAGCCAGTTCTGGAGTACAAAGTCTCTTTCCTTTGCTACATGAGAAAAATCAATTTCTTATAAATTTCATGCAGCTATACAAATTCTACTAATTCCAGCATTTGTTGAGCTGGAAGGAAAAATAAGACTTTTATTACCAAACTAATCACATGTTGTTATTGTTGAAATGGGATTTAAAGATCAAGTCATCAGGTCTCTCATTATACCTTTGATGAAACAAGTCCAGAAAAATGTGAGTGATTTTCTCAGCAGGACACAACCAAAAGAGTTAAATCCAAATCTCTTGATTTTCAGTCCAGTACCATTTCTACTACACCTGTTGCCACGATAATTTTTTTTAAAAATTACCTATGAGACTACTCTGTACCAGGGACTGTGCTTGGTGATATATGGAGGCAAAAATGTTTAAGACTGTGTTTCTACCCTCTAAGAGGAATGAGATATACATGAAGAGATAAGACTATACTAGAGTATGAAATTGTAAATACAGTTGTATAATAAAGCTACTGCAAAGCCTTATTACGTTATTAACCACAATCTCTGGAAGAGAAAAAGAAAAATAGTATCAGCCAGCATCATACATAGTAAGTGATGAGGTGTTAGTGTCCATAATAGGGAAACATCATTTTGGTGAGGAATAATCAGAGATGTTTGTAAGAAGGAATGATGGCTGATCTTCCTTGAAAGAAAGATGGAGTTAAGGCAGGCACAAGACAATGATGAGGACGTTCCTACAAGGCATAAATGTCTTTGGCAAAGACGTGGTAGTGAGAATGATCAAGAAACATCTTGGTGAAAATGCAAATGAAATAGTTTGACTACGCTGTGTATACATATAATTCTTCTGTAATATATACATTATACGTTAATTCTAAATCACAAGGAAATGATCAATATAGCATGTTATGATTGTCTATTTCAATGTCCAGGCTAGTTCTGGGCCATAGTAGAAGCTCAATTAATGTACAAATAATTCCTTCACATGGTAAAGGTTGTGTGCAAGCTAAAAGATTACTGCAGACTCTCTAGAGATATTAAAGCATCCTTTATAAATCCTCCAAAATTATATAATCCATTTCTCTTCCCAGATAAAAATGTAAGTTTTAAGGACCACTGGAAATCAGCAGTTACCTAGGTAACTCACTAGGTAAAGTACATGAGAATTAAATTCTGATTGCAAAGTATTTCCTCTAATGCCTGCCGTTTGAAGAGGCAACAGATATAACATCAAAGCTTCCACTTAAAGAGCAGATAAAAGGAAACAGATGACTCAATTCTGATACATCTAAATATCTACTTATGATTTCAGTCATCTTTCTCTTGTGCTTTTGGTTATTTTTAAAACCACCTTCCGACCATGGCCAAATGAATTCACAGTAATAAGAACTAGGTGATATCTAGACAACAGAAGTTACTTGAGTACTTGAGGCTGAAAGAGAATCTCAAGGTTTTCTGAATGACCCAGATTAGAGAAAAAGGAGACTCGCTTAGGCTACCTACTAAATATATGTGCCAAAATATTTAGATAACAGCCCAATATTGCTAATATATGTGTATGTGATGCTCAGAGTGATAGCTTAAAAAAAAAAAATACTTGTTTGAAAGATGGCTACACTACCAAATCACCAAAACATCAGGATAACCATTGGAAAATGTCAGTCATCTGAATATGTTGCTGGATTTACAATGAATACGGTTGATTCTGCTGCTTTCGCACTGGCAACCTGCCCTCATGTTGGATAATGGTGGTCACAGGTGGTCAGAAGAAAGACAACATTTGCTGGAGGCCAAAGTTTCTGGTTGAAACGAGAAAAATATGTTTCCCTGCTGCTGCTGCTGCTGCTAAGTCGCTTCAGTCGTGTCCGACTCTGTGTGACCCCATAGACGGCAGCCCACTAGGCTCCTCTGTCCCTGGGATTCTCCAGGCAAGAATACTGGAGTGGGTTGCCATTTCCTTCTCCAAAGCATGAAAGTGAAAAGTGAAAGTGAAGTTGCTCACTCATGTCCGACCCTCAGAGACCCCATAGACTGCAGCCTTCCAGGCTCCTCCGTCCATGGGATTTTCCAGGCAAGAGTACTGGAGTCAGTTGAGAAATAGTTGACTCCTCTGACTTTTCTCATTAGAATCCTTTGTGTTGATACATACTAGAGTTTACTGTTAACACTTTTTTAATTAAAAAAAAAAAATACAGTTATTCAATCTAGAGACTATTTTATCAAAGCCCATGAAGCCAAACCCATGTGTGTGGTTCTTCCCACAAAAATTATCACATGCTAATGACAGATGTCATGTTACCTAGCATGGGATACACTTGAGTCCTCCGTGAGACTGTAAATCCATTGAGGATTTGGGGATTGTAACTAGTTTTTACACTAATTGAAAGACAAAGCAACAGAGAAAGATTGGAATTAATGACTTCTCATCCAAGTTAATATTAAAAAACATCAGAGCGTAAGGAAAGGTTGAATTGACTTGCTTATTAGTAATACATCCTAGAAGTTAGCTTACTCACCCTTCAGTGGCAAACTGGAAAGCCCAGCCTCACTCACAGGCAGGGCTTTGAAGTCTAACATTACCAGATGGATGAGAGCTGATGAGAAAAGATACATCACTTCTGCCAGGAGGCAGTTCCCAAAACAGAAGGGAGGGGGCTGAATTGTGCTCAATACTTTTTTCTCTCACTAGTCATAGTGCCCAAGCCCCTGCCCCTGCCCAGAAGAGCAAGGGATCCTGAAGGTAGCCAGTGTTACTCTATTAAAGAGTCCTTCCAAATGGCAACAAGATACAAAGCAGGAAAAGTTCCCCATTTCCAACAAAGAGCACCATTCATTTCTAAGTGGGGTTTTATTTGTTGTTTTTTCATGTCTCCAATACCAAAAATAGTGCTCTGCTCAGTAAGTGGTTATTTATAAACATTAACTGTAAGTGTGATGACCTCCAAAGACAGAGATCAGTTTTTAAAGTCAAGGTTGAATCCTGCTTCAGTATCTCTCCAACTGTATGCCTTTAGGCAACTAATTGAACCTCCTTGATTTCATCAACTGTAAGATCCAGATGGTAAACACGTAGCTCACAGGAGTCTCATGAAGATTAAATATCTCAAGAGTTTATCCCAGTGCTGGTGGGAGCAGAGAGGCATTCAAAGCTGTGAGCTCCATTCCTCTTCTTGCCCCCTAATAAAACTTGCTCTCAGGGAAAAAAAAAATCTGGTCCTAAGCACCATTTAGGGCTTCCATTGTGGCTCAGCTGGTAAAGAATCTGCCTGCAATGTGGGAGACCTGGATTCTATCCCTGGGTTGGGAAGACCCCCTGGAGAAGAAAAGAAAGGCTACCCACTCCAGTATTCTGGCCTGGAGAATTCCATGGACTCTAGCCCATGGGGTCGCAAAGAGTGGGACACGACTGAGGGACTTTCACTTTCAGACACCATTTATGCTCCCATCAGCCAGTTTTCCTCTGCCAGGACCATTTTTCTGCTTTAGCCCTTTCACCCAGTGTCACAAAAGGCTAGTTCAGTCAGGTGTGGTCGAGGAGCCAAACAAGAGGGACCTCAGATGAGGGAACCATTCTGGAAATCAGAGCCTCTGGAATCTTCTGTCATTATTTCCAATGCCACCTCAATCCCTGCAGCACTTGGAAGGACTCTAACGCTTTGTTTCTGAAGGATTGTCACAGGGACAGTGTCCCTTAAATGGCAAGAGGGATATGAAGGGCGAGGAATAGGAAAAGAAATAAGAAAGATCTGGGCCCTGAATGCCTTGCTGCTAAAAACAAACGAAATGGGGATCAAGATCTGTGACTGAGTGCTAAAATGTTTAGAGCATTGAAACTTAACGTGCTTGCTTTTAATTGCTCCTTAATGGCACACAGAATTACTAGACATTAAATCACTTTAGAGTGCAGGCAGAATCACTTTATCTGGGTAAAGTCACCTTTAGTTTTTTTACGCCAGCCATGAAATGCTAGAAGATATCACAATTGTTTGTCTCACCTGGAAAATATTCCCAGGTCATTAGACCCTACCCACAGCCAAATGTCTTCAGAAAAATTAATGACCAATTTGCCTGAGATACATACTATATATCAACTTCATTGTAAGGAAGTCGTTGTAAGAAAACTGGAGATTCAAAGGGGACTTTGAGACCTATGCAGAAGCAGCATTGTATAGTGGAAATAACACAGCCTTTAGGAGTAGGTACGGCTGAATTTGAATCCTAATTCTGTTTCCTTTGCATTTGTACAGTATATCTATTATGGATGAGTCACTTAACCACTCCTTGCTGCTGCTGCTAAGTCACTTCAGTCGTGTCCGACTCTGTGTGACCCCATAGACGGCAGCCCACCAGGCTCCCCCGTCCCTGGGATTCTCCAGGCAAGAACACTGGAATGGGTCTCCCCCTAAAGTTCCAAGAGAACATTCCCTTTCATACAACACTGAGAAACACACTGCGGGGCAGAGCACCATCCTCTTCGAAAAGGAAATGTACTTTGGATAAAGGCAGGAAGCACTGCCATTGAATGGACTCCCTTATTACAAGGAGAATAAGATCCCATGGTGGCAGCTTCACTACCAGCCGTACCATGGGGCAGGTGGCAATAATTTGCAGCATGGCTAGCATGGAAAAGAGGATAGCTTGAGGGAGTTCCCTGGTGGTCCAGGGGTTTAGAATCTGCCTTGCAATCCAGGGGACACTGGTTCGATCCCTGCTCAGGGAACTAAGATCCCATATGCTAACAGAGGAACTAACCAGAGGGTCACATCTACTGAGCCGGCATGCCACAACTGGAGAGTCTGCATGCCAGAGTGAAAGATCACACATGATTCAATAAACATCCTGCATGCTGTGACTGGGACCTGATGCAGCCAAATTAAAAAAATAAAAAATAAAAGACGATACCTTGACCTGAAGGGATCTTTGGCTGATATAGTGCATGTTACCAGGTGTGTAGTACTCCCTGGAGTTATGAAACAAAACAGTCTCATCCCCAGGGACTGGTATATGGTAGCCCACTAAGAGTCCAGTTCATCCATGTTCCACACACAAACAAAACTCTAATATGTTAAACAACACATGAAGGCTCCTCATTTAATTTCCATATCTTCGTTCATAAACAGTACTCTAGATCATGAGAATATATTCTCTCTAAAGAGAAAAATTATTGCACTTCATGCTATCTACTAAAAAATTCAGTATTTCAATTTTGGAAACATCAGACATATCCTATGGATTTACTACTCCCATTTATTTAATTATCCTGTATGGCTACTGGGTGGAAAGGAATTTAGGAATTCCAACTCTGCCATTTGACCTGTACAACTCTGTAGATCTGGAGATGCTTGAAACGTGTATGGCTGTATGGATACTCTATGGAGCCTACTACAAGCCTCAGAAAGAATCACAGTGGGTTTGAAGGCAGGTTCATGCCCCTTTTGGTGGAAAGCTATGCTTCTTCTGAAAAATAGTTCTTGATTGCTTTTGGATCCCTGTAGAGACTGAACATCTCACCATGAAAGAGTAGGGAACTGTATACCCCAAAAGAAACTTAGTTATGTATTCCCAGCAGTATCCATGATCAAGTGGGGCTGCAGGTATAAGACTGAGTTCAAGAAAGTCTTTGGAGACAAACAGATTGCATAATTGGCTCTCACTACCAATGTACCTACCCCTGATTCCTGCACCAGGTCCTGTCATGTATTCCTCAATCCACTCCTATGCCCTCATGGAGAATTCCCAATAATCAACCAACTTACTAAGGAAAAAACTGACTTACAGAAGACTGCATAATATACTGACCTGAAAGGAGAACCCTGTGGTATTATAGCCTTATTAGATAAGGCCTGAAGGACAGTTAAGTAGGAAATGTCCCTAGTTGGAAAAACTACAAGAAGTACACCTCACAGTTCCCTGCACATGGAAAGAATGAAGGCCTGAGATGAATCTCTTTATCAGTTCATGGGGTAATGGCTCTATGAATTGGCTGTATCCAAGAAGAAGAAAATCTCCTCTAACCTCCTAGTTCTTTGGGCTGGTCTAAGAAATAAATTGACATGAGATATTCACAGGAAAAAAATCAAACAGAAGTTTAATAACAGGATGAGATGGTAGATACCATTACTGACTCAATGAACATGAATTTGAGCAAACTCTGGGAGACAGTGGAGGACGGAGGAGCTCCATGTGCTACAGTCCATGGGGTTGCAAAGAGCCAGACATGACTGAGCTAGTTCACAAAATATGTTGGAGAGGCCCAGGAAAACTGAGTCACTCACCAAAATGGTCAAAACCTTCACCTATCTTCACCCATCTTCACCTAAAGACAAAAGAGGATGTTGGAGGAAGGGGTTTGGGACATCAAATGGGGAGGAAGGCAATTCACACAGAGATGGAAAAGAAAATATTATGTTTGGTAAGTAAATATTTGCTGGCCCCTGCAGAGACAATGGGACACAGAGAGGAATTTTAACAGACCGTATTAGTTTTGTCTCATCTACCATGTTTAAATCATATTATGCTTATCTATAAGTACGAGTTTACTAACCTTAACAATCGTCCCCGGTAGCTCAAAGGGTAAAGAATCTGCCTGCAATATAGGAGACCTGTGTTTGATCCCTGGGTCTGGAGAATCCCCTGGAGGAGGAAATGGCTACCTACTCCAGTATTCTTGCCTGGGTAATCCCATGGACAGAGGAGCCTGGTGGAGTTACCAAGAGTCGGACATGACTGAGTGACTAACACAGCAACATACTTATCTATGGAGATAGCTCCCTTCCTAGAACAAGGTCTTCTATCTACCTTCTTTCAGGCAGTTAGGAGGAAGGTCAAAGATTCTTCCCAAGTCTTTTAGAAATGGACTGTTCCCAGCTCAAAACAATCTACAGGCAAAAGAGACATTTTGGGGTGGCAAAATTGACCCCCCTATGCCTGGCAGCAGAACCAGAATGAACAAGTTTTAACTTTGCTAAAAAGCTGTGTGAAAGCAATATGTGGATGGATCAGTCTTAATGAGTTCAGTGTGTAAGAATATGTATGACCATACAAATGCTTACTCTGGGGTCCCCGTGGTGGCAGAGGAGCGGAAGAGACTTTCACTCATAAGGTTCATAAAAATTGTCTCCTCTATGGATGTCATTTCACCTCCTACCCCTGCCATGGCAGTGGCTGCCGCGAACAAAGCGGCCAAGCTGGCAGAAACAGAAAGCGTTCATGTGTAAAGCATGAACTTCCTCTCGCCACGTCTAGCCTGGCCATTAAAACAGCCAAGTCTCACTCTTGTCAATAACAATGGCGACTTCTGTCAAGATCATTCTTGACATAGTTTCAAATTCTAGGGTGCTGAGCCTGCTACCTGGTAGTAGAGAGCATCAGAAAGGTAGACAGGCTTTCCTTTAGGCACACTTCAGTTAGCAACACCATCTGTAGATAGCCTAAGAAAACCGTAAGGAATAATGAAGTAACCTTAAAGAATAATGAAGGAACCTATCAAAGACTCCGTTAAACGCCATCTTGGAAATGCCACTTTGAGAGGCTAAGGAGATGAGTATACTCTGAAAAGCAATCAATATTTTGTGTTATTTCTCTCACAGTCAAAACCAAAGATTGAAAGAGGGTGTGGCACCGTGCACCGTTACACCAATTGACCTACTTACAAAAAAAAGAAAAAAATTACTGTACTCCAGGCCCTGCTTATTTATAGGTACAAGGCCCAAGAGAGTAATTCTTTTATTGCACTTAAAGTTAAACCTGCCATGCCACAGGCCCATTTGGGGATCCTTATGTTATGAGACAGACAGGGTTATTAACCATAATTACCAATGGAAAACTGCTGCTATATAATGAGGGCAAAGAGGACCATTCTAGACCACTGAGGATCATTTTGAGTACCTTTTAGTGTCTTCAAATCCACTATAAAATGTTCATCTAAGACTAAGGCAACCCACATAGGAAAGTCCATCAAAGGCTCAAATATCTCAGAATTGTAAGCTTAGTTCATCCTGTCAGGTGAAAACTCCCAAGCAGTCAAGGTATTTTAAAAAAGAGAGAGAGAGACAAAGCAAAGAAACATGAAATGCGAAACAGAGAAAGAGAATTATAACACCAAAGGCCTCATGAAAAAGTACAGAACTGAGATTCTTCTTAGCTCAGTATTTTTGTAGTATCTAGAAATGGTGGTTGGATTTATCACTTAGTCCATGAGTTATAAAATATAAGGCAAGACTGTGATTCAGCTAAGGTAAGAAGAAACACACCCAGAGGTAAATGTCATAACTGACAAGACTCTGTACCTCCCCTTTGGAGAAGATACAGGAGGTGCAACTTCGTTTTTGTAAAGGATGTGTCCGTATGTGAAAAATTAGCACAGTGTGCTGCTGCTGTTTGGAATTTCTCACATGGAAAAGAATGTGTACAAAGCACACTGAAGTGGCAGACAAATCAGAGTAGCTCATTTGTTACCCACCTTACACTTTGTTTTAGGATGTACCATATCTTGTACTGTAGCTTCCTGATCTTTAGAAACAGGATAACATATCACCCAGGTCTTCTGGAATGAAGTCTTCTTCGCAGCAGATTATACTGAACAAGTCTTGCAAGAGGGAAGTGAGCAACATGAGATGGCACACTCACATAAGGGAACAAGACCTCCTTGAAACTATGGCGGTGAACATATCTGGTTCTCTGGACTAGTTCTGAAGGAGGTTCTACTCTGGCATCCCAAGTGTAAGCAGCAGATGACAGCGGCAGGGGGAGTTCACCTAGAACAGTCCCGTAGTGTGGCCCGGTGATTCTGTTTTGTTTGCAACAGTGAGGAGGCAAGTATAACTTCCTGACCTTCCTGAATATTTGGTATCCTACAAAGTCTTTTTTTAAATAAAGCTCTAGCTAGAGTTTTCCTGTTAATTTATAATCATGCACCCTGACCAATAAAATACTTGCTTACATAAAGTGATTATTTTAATTTTATAAATTTTATGTTTCTGCTTAATTATTTATCACAAACATAATTATATAATTCTTTCTTTTCCTTGAAAAAAGTTGAGACAGAATTTTGATATGGTAAAATTGTAGACCTAGGGTGAATGGTTCCCTGAGTTTTGACAAACATCTACAACTGTGTAACCCACATCATTATCCAGAAATGAAATGTTTCCATCACTCCAGTAAGTTTTTACATGCCCTTCAAAGTAAATCCTCCCCTCCAGAGGATACCCCCGTTTATCTCTACTGCAATAAATCAGTCTGCCTGTTCTAAAACTTCTCATAAATAGAATATCACAGCAACGACACATCAGTGCTTTAGTGTCTGACTCCTACACTTTAGGATAATGTTTTTGTGTTTCATCCATGTTTTGGTGTGTATCTGTTTTACTGTTCAGTTGTATGAATATGGCACAATTTGCTGATCCATTCTCCTGCCGATAGACATTTGAGCTGTTTTCATTCCTTGGGTATTATGAATAAAGTTGCCACAAATATTTCTTTACAAGTCTTTCTACTGACATAAGTTTTCATTTCTCTTCACTAAATACCTAAGAGTGGAATTGCTGGCATATAGGGTAGACGAATGTATAAGATTAGAAGAAACTTACAAACTGTTTTCCAAAATAGATGTACCATTTTACAATTTCGCCAGTAATGTCCTGAACTTCCAGTTGATTCATATCCTCACAAATATTTGGCTTTCTCAGTACTTTTTAATTTTAACCATTCTAGACAGAGTATAGTGATATGTCATTGTAGCTTTAATTTGCATTTCCCTGATTATTACAATATTGATCACATTTTCATTTTATTATTGGCCACTTGTATACTTTCCCTTAGGAAGAGTCTGAATTAAGTATTTTGTTTATTTTTAAATTGAGTTGTTCATAAGTCCTTTATCATCTGGGTAAATCTTTTGTGTGTTTGTGTCTCTTTTGTGTGTGTGTGTGTACACACACACACACACATATATAGTAAACATTCTCTCTTGGGCTTGCATATTTGTTTGCATTTGTACAGTTGGATGAATAGAAGTTTTTACTTTTCATGAGTTTCAATTTATCATTTAGTATATACTCACTCATTTCTGTGTCCTGTCTAAAAATTCTATGCCTACTCCAAGATCACAAATACATTCTGTTCCCCCCCCATAACCTTAACAGCTCTAGCTTGTATGTTTACATATATGATTCAAATTGAATTAATTTTTTGTGTAAGACATGTGGTAGGAGTCAGAGCTATTTTTTCATGTGCATATCCAGTTACTACAGCACTAATTGGTGAACAGAATTTCTTTATAGAATTGTTTTGGCACCTCTGTGATCAATCAACTGAATATGCACATGCAGATCTGTCTTCATCATTCTTTTTGTCTACACTTATGCCAGAATTATACTTTTTAGATTACTACAGGCTTATAAGTAAGTCTTGGAATTAGGTAGCATATGTCATCAAATTTGTTTCTTTTACAAAATCATCTTAGTTATTCTAAGTCCTTTGTACTTGCATATAATTTCTTAGAATCACTTTGTCAATTTCTATCAAAAAGCTTGCTAAGATTTTGATTGAGGTTGCATGGAATTTATAGAACACTTGGGGAATAATAGTATCCGTTTTTATCTTGCTTTTCACTTTTAGACTTTATTTTATTAAAGTATAGCTGATTACAATGCTGTGTTAATTTCTGCTGTGAAGCAAAGTGATTCAGTTTATATATATATATGAATATATAACATACAATTCAGTTATATACAGACACACACACACATATACAATCTTTCATATTCTTTTCTATTGCGGTTTATCACAGAATATTGAATATAATTCCCTGTACTATATAATAGGACTTTGTTGTTTATCCATTCTATATATAATAGTTTACCCATCTGCTACTCCCAAACTCCCAATTCATCCCTCATCCAAATAATAATATATTAACACACTATTGGATCTTCCAGTCTAATATTATGATATAGCTCTCCTCTTATTTAGTTCTTTGCTCAGAATTATCTTGTAATTCTTAGCTTATAAGTCTTCCCTATCCATCAATAAATTACATTTATTTATAAGTATTTTGTGTTTTCATATTATTGAAAATGAAATAAATAGAAATATAATTAATTTTTGTATACTGTAACATAACTAAATTCACTTACTGAGTTATTTTGTGGTTTACTGTATTTGTAGATTCCTTGAAATTTTCTACATAGAAAATCCTATCACTTGAGGATAAAGGAATTTTATTTTTTCCTTTCTGATCTGTAGGACATTGTGGTCATTTTTTTTCCTTTAACTGGTTAAGAACAACAGTATAATGTTGAATAATGAGAACAGATGATGAATGAGAGTAGAATCCTTGCACTCTTCTGGAATTTAAGATTAAGCGCTTAAAGGTTTACCATTATCATGTCAGCTGAGACTTTTTTTTATAAGACATTCTTTATCCAAGTGAGGAAGTTCCCCCTAATTTCTAGTTTGCTGACAGTCTGCTACCATAAATGTGTTGAACTAGAGTTTTCCTGCGTCTATTGAAATGATCATATAATTTTTCTCCTTTATTCTATTCATTTGACAAATTACATTGAGTTCTGAATATTGAAACAATCTCACATTTTTGGAATAAACTCTACTTCACCAGGCTGTATTATCCTTTTCAAACATTGCTGATTTCTTTTGCTAATATACAGACTATCTAAAACACAGTCTACCACATATTGGTATCTCATGAACACAGACATTCTTATAAGGTTTGGTCAGGTTGGTGCTACCTTATTTTCTGAAAGTGTCTGTGAAAGTTTCCTCCTTACATAATTGACTACATATGGATATGGTGTTTCATTTCTGGGAAAGTCTCTAATTATGAATTTAAATTATTTAACAAATATTCAAAAAAAATTTTTTTGTCTCTGACCTTAAACTGTGTGTCCCTCAAGGAATTAGTTTGTTTCAATAATCAAATTTATTGTCAGAGTGTATCTGCATTATTCATATTATTCCTTCAGGATCTTCTAAACACTTGTAGGATTTATGGTAAAGTCCATAATTACTGATATTGATAATTCTGCTTCCTATTTTTTTGACTATTTCATCTAGGGGGTTATTAATTTTATTAAACTTTTCAAAGAAATCATTTTAAATTTTATTAGTT
>SJYT01014731.1:13784-47588 GCA_006410635.1 Cephalophus harveyi | reverse complement strand
ATTCATGTCAATGTATGGCAAAACCAATACGGTATTGTAAAGAAAAATAAAGTAAAAATTAAAAAAAAAAAAAAAAAGGGTCTTATATCTTCTCCTTCAACTACTACCAATATTTAGACTTTTTTTTCACACTATATTTAAAGTTTGTATCTGCACATTTTTATATTGTGTTTTTAGGCTAAATTTAAAAAATGCTGAGCGAACTATAGAAGAGTATATTTTAGATAGATTTTCTATATAACACTAAATATTACAAACTCCACTCTTTTTTGACCTTCTAGAAAGCACATGTGAATGCAAAGTGAACAAGTCTGATATTATTTAAAGAAATTACCTTTAACAGTCTCTAACTACAAAATGTGAAAATAATTCACATATCTTGATACCTTAACTATTCATTTTAACAAACTACATCAAATAGACTTTCTACTGTGTTGTAGTTGCCTGAGTTCACTCAAATATTTGAAAGTTTCAAGTAATGAGAATGTATCTTTGTCAGACAGATTGTAAAATGAAAATTAAAAATCTATTTTGGGACAGAGGAAAGGAGGATACAATTTAAAGTTTTAAAAATGAAAATTAAATTTCTTTTTTTTTTAAATTTTATTTTTACTTTATTTTACTTTACAATACCGCATTGGTTTTGCCATACATTGACATGAATCCACCATGGGTGTATATTAGCTCCAAATCCCGAATCCCCCTCCCACCTCCCACCCCACATCATCTCTCTGGATCATCCCCGTGCACCAGCCCCAAGCATCCTGTATCCTGTATCGAACATAGGCTTGTGCTTCGTTCTTACATGATAGTATACACGTTTCAATGCCATTCTCCCAAATCATCCCACCCTCTCCCTCTCCCACAGAGTCCAAAAGTCCTTTCTATACATCTGTGTCTCTTTTGCTGTCTCACATACAGGGTCATCACTGCCATCTTTCTAAATTCCATATATATGTGTCAGTATACTGTATTGGTGTTTTTCTTTCTGGCTTACTTCACTCTGTATAATAGGTTCCAGTTTCATCCATCTAATTAGAACTGATTCAAATGAATTCTTTTTAATGGCAGAATCGAAAGAGACACATGTACCCCAATGTTCATCGCAGCACTGTTTATAATAGCCAGAACATGGAAACAACCTAGATGTCCATCAGCCGATGAATGGAAAATTAAATTTCTTTCTTGAAATTATTTATATCTTGGATATTAGAGGAAATTACTTAATTTCAGATTGTGAAATAAGTGACTAGGTGTTCTTTATGGTATTTTTGGAGAAAGCTCACCAAAGACTTCCTGAGGTTACTCTTCCATTTGTGTTAGTAAGTATTAATCATCACTGGATAAAGTGGTGGAAGATTATGATTATTTAATAGATATTATCAGTTTATGTTTTTATTTTCTTATTTCCATATTATTTTCTTATTTTCATATTTATGATGGTATGATTAATAAAATTGCTCATATTTAATGTATACATTTTGATGAATTTGGACATTCACCTTCACCCAAGATAACATCACCACAATCAAAGTAATAATATACACATAGCCTCCAAAAGACTTGTTTCTTGACTTTCTCTTGATTTTATTTTTGTGTTAAGAACACTTACCATGATACCTATTTTTTAACAAGTTTTTAAATGCCTAATACTCTATTGTTAATTGTAGACACGGTGCTATAAAGCAGATCTCTAAAATTTGAGTTCTATTCCTTGACCTTGACACATGTCCTTTTGATGGCAGCCCACTGAAACTTGAGGTTCATTTAGATTTTTTCACAAATCCCCTATCTCCCACTCCACATATTTCTTGAACTTCTTAATTCCCATAGCTTCCTGTCCTACGTACTTTTCCTACACACTATGTAGTATATGTCATATAGTAAAGACCTTATGTCTTTGCACTAATTGTTCATTCATCCTGGATATTTTCTCCAGCTTTATCTGGTTTACTCTTGTCATCCAGGTCTTAACTTAAAATTCTGTCGCAACAAACAGATCTTCTCTGACCATGCAAGGTGAAGTCACCTCCCAGTCACTGGCCGTTCGTTCTATCATCGTATTTTGCTCCCCAGCACTACTAAGGGGATGTCTCCCTCATAAAAATATACACTTCCTTTCTGCTGAAACCTTGCCTACAACACTGACTATGGTATTTACAGCACTTTAGACTGGTGACTGGAGAAAACAGATGCTTATAAATATATAATGACTGAATTAATCCTTCTGTCTATGGGTTTTTCCATTTTGTTAGACAATGTGTTAATCTTAGAATATTGTTGCCTCTATTTCATCTTCTTATCTTCTGTGATATCTAATACATGGTCTTGTAACACAGAAATGCTCAGTAGATTTTTTTTTTAATTAATAGAATTATAATAGTGTGGCTGGAAAACTGGTAAATAAACTGTTACACTCACTCTGATCACAAAAAGTGGTTGGGACCTAACAGAAGCAGAAAAGATTAAGAAGAGGTGGCCAGAATATACACAAGACTTATACAAAGAAAGTCTTAATGACCCAGATAGCCACGATGGAGTGGTCCCTCAATCTGGAGCCAGACATCCTGGAGTGTTAAGTCAAGTAGGACTTAGGAAGCATTACTATGAACAAGGCTAGTAAAGATGATGAAATTTAGGCTGAACTATTTCAAATCCTAAAAGATGATACTGTTAAACTGCTCTACTCAATATGTCAACAAATTTGGAAAACTCAGCAGTGGCCATAGGACTGAAAAAGGTCAGTTTTCATTCTAATCCCAAAGAAGGGCAATGCCAAACAATGTTCAAACTACCGTACAATTATGCTCATTTCACATGCTAAAAAGGTCATGCTCAAAACCCATCAAGTGAGGCTTCAAAAGTACACGAATCAAGAACTTCCAGATGTACAAGCTGGATTTAGAAAAGGCAGAGGAACTAGAGATCAAATTGTCAACATTTGTTTGATCATAGAGAAAGCAAGTGAATTCCAGAAAAACATCTATTTCTGATCCATTGAGTATGTTAAAGCCTTTGACTGTGTGGATCACAACAAATTGTGGAAAATTCTTAAAATGTTGGGAATACCAGACTACCTTACCTGCCTCTGTATGCAGGTAAGAAGCAACAGTTAGAACTGGACATGGAAGAATGAACTGTTTCAAAATTGGGAAAAGGATGCAACAAGGCTGTATATTGTCACCCTGCTTATTTAACTTTAATGCAGAGTGCATCATGTGAAATACTGGACTGGATGAATCACAAGGTGGAATCAAGATTGCCAGGAGAAGTATCAAAAACCTCAAATATGCAGATGATATTATCTTAATGGCAGAAAGTGAAGGGGAACTAAAGGACCTCTTGATGAGTGTGAAAGAGGAGAGTGAAAAGCTGGCTTAGAATTTAACATTCAAAAAACTAAGATCATGGCTTCCAGTTCCACCACTTCATGACAAATAGAGGAGATAACAATGGAAGTAGTGAACAATTTTACTTTCTTGGGCTCCAAAATCACTTTGGGCCTTGACTGCAGCCATGAAACTAAAAGTATGCTTGCTCCTTGAAGGAAAAGCTATGACCAACCTAGACAGCATATTAAAAAGCAGAAACATTACTTTGCCAACAAAGGTCCGTCTAGTTAAAGCTACGGTTTTTCCAGTAGTCATGTATGGATGTGAGAGCTGGACCACAAAGAAAGTAGAGCACTGAAGATTTGAAGCTTTTCATCTGTGCTGTTGTAGAAGAATCTTGAGAGTCCCTTGGACAGCAAAGAGCTCCAACCAGTCCATCCTAAAGGAAATCAGTCCTGAATATTCATTGGAAGAACTGATGTTGAAGATGAAACTCCAATACTTTGGCCACCTGATGCAAAGAACTGACTCATTGGAAAAGACCTTGATGCTGGGAAAGATTGAAGGCAGAAGGAAAATACGATAACAGAGGGTGAGATGGTTGGATGGCATCGCTAACTTGATGGACATGAATTTGAGCAAGCTCCAGAAGACAGTGAAGAACAGGAAAGCCTGCCCTTGTAAACTGTTAGTAGGAATATAAATTGATACAAAATCATTGAGAGTAAATTATAAATTTTTCAATTATGAAAACATATATCAAAATTAAAAATACAAGTCTAGCTTGGCAAGTTTATTTCTAGGTATTTATCCCATAGATAGTCTTGCAAAAACCCAAAGAATGTTCACTACAATTTTGTTTGCAATAGAAAATATATGCAAGTAAATTAAATATCCACTGATAAGGGACATTTTTTAAATGTAAAACTTAAAAAAGGAATGATCTATATCTTTTTAAGTTGAAATATAGTTGATTTACAAGGTTGTGTTAATTTCTTCTGTACAGAAAAATAAGCCAGTTATGCATATGTATATTCTTTTTAAATTTTCTTTCCCATTATGATTTATCTTAGGATATTGATATTATGATTTATCTTAGTATATTGAGTATAGTTCTCTGTGCTATATAGTTATTGTTTTCAGTGCTATATAGTAGGACCTTGTTTATAGAATGATCTATATTGTAACCTGCAAAATAAATATATTCTATAGAAAAGTAAAACATCAAACACTGTTTATAGTATTTTCTCATTTATCTAATATTCTATGATATGCTTAAATGTGTGGACAGTTTTTCTGGTAAGAAGTATAAGAAATAGATTACAGTTGTGTGGTAAACATGACTGGTATTCATGTCTTCTAGTTTTCTTTTTCTTCTTGGGTATATAAAAGATTATACTTTCCATACTTCTTGTTTTTATCCAGAGTCACAAAACTAGTTCTAGCAAATAAAATGTGACTGAAAAGCCTTTTTAAAACTCTCCAGTCTCTCCCTCTGTTTTCAAGCAGAGGGTCTTGTGTTGAAAAGGTGAAGCCACAAGATAAAAATAGTTTGGATGACTGATTCATGTATAAAACAGCTGCCTGAGCGTCAGCTGATCTGGCGAGAGGTTTGTAGGAACAACACACAAATGCTTACTATGTTAAACTATTGAGGATTTGGGGTTTTGTTTATCACAGAATAAACATAGACCATCCTAACTCCTATGAGCAGTTCATTAAGGAAGCCAAATGTATTTAAAGTTGTCTTACTATTGTAAGACCCCTGGAGAAGGAAATGGCAACCCACTCCAGTGCTCTTGCCTGGAGAATCCCATGGAGGGAGGAGCCTGGTAGGCGACCATCCATGGGATCGCAAAGAGTCGGACACGACTGAGCGACTTCACTTCACTTCACTACTATTGTAATATATAGACTTCAAATTGTGTAATAGCTCAAATGCAACAGAAGTCTATTTTTTGTTCATTTATCAGTCTTAGGCTTCCCTGGTGGCTTAGAGGGTAAAACGTCTGCCTGCAATGCAGGAGACCCAGGTTCAATCCTTGGGTGGGGAAGATCCCCTGGAGAAGGAAATGGAAACCCACTCCAGTACGCTTGCCTGGAAAATCCCATGGATGGAGGAGCCTCATATGCTACAGTCCATAGGGTCACAGAGTCGGACACAACTGAATGACAACATGTATCAGTCCTTGGAGATTTAGCACTAATTGGATTGATGAAGGTGATCATCTCTTCATATAGTCATTCAGGAACTCAAGGTGATCAAGTTTGTGTTATCTTTTTCCCTGTGGTTTCCAAAGTTTTCTTGGATGTTAAAATTTAGCTGAAAGAAGGGCAAAGATCACAGCAAATGGTGTGTGGGAGGTTTTTAATGGGAAGGCCTGAAGCTTAAACTTTTACTTATTGGCTAGGAAACTATCAGGAAGCCATACCTAACTGCCAGTGAGATTGAAAATGTAGTGATATGGCTGTGTGCCCAGGAAAAGAGGAAATGAATTTTGTTGAATACAATTTTTCTGCCATGGATACAGGGACTTACTTTTTATTATATAATCGGTGGTTACTGCCTTAACTTAAAAATAATGGGTGTATTTTATCTTTGCATGGAAATAATCACAAAAATGACATGAAAAATGCCCTTGATGTGCTTTTTGCTTTAAATTTTGAGTTTATTTTCTGATTTTAAAGTTAAATGCATGCCCTTTATATAAAATGGAAAAAGATAAAAATAACTAAGCAGAAGAAACCACCCAATAACCACCATTATCTTACCATAACAATCTTATGAAGGGAAGTGAAATTACAGTCTCTATTTTACAACTGAAGATGTTAACACCCAGGAACTTTAAGAAACTTGCTATATCTAGGAAGTTGTGGAGTTTAGAGGAAGGCAATCTTTCACAGAGGAGGATACAAGAATAGAAACTGAATTATTAATAAATATATTTTGCAAGTCATTTTAGAATTTTGCAGTTACTTTGGGAGAGGGAATAAAACTGGAGAAACGTAGTGCAAGGGAAATAATGCAACTGGGTTTACACATTTTGTGTTTGAAGTACATTTTAAATATCTATGTGTAACTGTCCAACTGGCGGTGTGAACCTGGGTACTGGAAAGAAGACTTGTCAGAATATTGATATTCATGTGTCAATGACAGAGACTTTTTTTGGGTTTGTTGAAGGCTAGAATTGATTTTTGTTTCTTGATGCTCTGGTTTGTTTCCCTAAGTGCTCCCCCTGGAACAGTTAGAGCTTGATGCAGCATGAGAGGCTGGCCAAGATTCTAAATGGTGAAAGTAGCAACTAGTAGACTGCCTGATATTAAAAACATCCAGGTGTTCAATTCTACTGAGCCCCACGGTTGGTTGTTATTCTTAACTGTTGTGAACATCTGTTCCTATATGTATCAAAAGACAGAGAACTTGGAGAACTTTCTTTCTGACTCTTACTAATGAACTGTATGAACTAGAAGAAATTATTTTTTCACTCAGGATTCTGATTTCCTCATATCAAAAATGAGGAGACTAGGCTAAATAATCTTTAATTACCTTTCATTTCTACAACCCAGAATTTATGATAAAAGTCATAACTATTCTAAATTTCCAAAACTTGATACTTTCTTCTGCTTTTAGAGAAAATTTACTTTTGTTGTCATTCTAGATATGTAGATATAACCCTATGTAGATAACATTATTTTTATAAAAGTCTCATCAGTTCTATTAGACCATAACTACCATAGGTTAGAAAAGCAACAATTATCTGTGTCTTCCTTGGCATCTAGTACAGAATCTTGTGCACAGTAGGAATCAATACAAATTTAAACAAGGAACAAAGACGTATTTAAGCTGAAAACTTGGAGTGGTTTGTTGATTTCTCTGACAATAACATTCTAAAGTTTGAATCCATTCTCATGAAAAGTGTATTCTAGAACCATTGGACTTAAAGCATAATGCTTCCTGGACAATTGTAGAATAAAGCTTGAATAGCCCCCACAATATTTCTCATGCCTATAGCACTAATGTATAAAAAATTCTCTGAAAGATATACCTCAAGTATCTATGACTTGGTGAAGTTTCTCAGTTGCACATTGAGCATAGTGTGGCAATATTCAGTTATCTTCACTCATTGGAACCCTGGCCCTACACTGCTTTGACAGATTGTCAGAAGTACATCTTGTCAAGGAGGGTTTCCCTTTGGAAAATTTCACACAGCTTGTGTTGCTAGTGAGAAGGAAAGGAAAACATAGCAAGCTTGCTTCATCCAATTAACAAAGACGTGTAGGTTGCCTTTTGCAGCTGGGCAAGTGGCAATGGAGAAAGTTAATTTTATGGTCTGTGAAAGACTCTCATTTGTGGTGACGAACTTAGGAACTGAGAAGAGTACTATAACCTCTCTCCAAACAATTTCCAATTTCTTTGCTTTGATGATTGAAGCAATGAAAAAAAAAAAAAAAAAACAGCAACTCATTCTTTGTGTAAGTAGGAATGGTTCAGTATGTATATCAACACATTAGAGATTACTGAATAATCATCAATGTGGATCTTAATGGGTAGAATATTTAAGTTTGTATCTTCCTCTCTGGTATTTAGACCTGATATAGAGTGTTACACAAAAGGTATCAAAGTTTTAGTTATAGAAATGTTGTAATAAATACAAAATCTAATACTTCTAGACTGTGATTGCAAGTTATTTCACTGTTAGGATCTCAGTTTTCTCGTAGTCCAATGATTTAAATAGTACTATATTTATTGTCATCAGATCATTTTGAAGATCACTGTATACATTTGTGGAGCTGTAAAATCCAAAGCAATATATCAATATAGGTGTATGTATGGTTTTGCCATATTACTGTTGTCAGTGAAATATTGCTTCCAATTATTTGCAATCACTTAAAAAATATAATCCTACATCTTCACAGTTTTGTGAGATTAATGACCCATTTTCATGCAGCTGTGTACTCAGAATTTTGCCATACTTTATGTTCATGCCTTATTTTTACCTATTTTACTGATAAGAAAAGGGAGATGCAAATCTTTAGAGACTTCTTCCATAATACTACCAAGTCTCAAGATTCTGTGGAATTTTATCCAAATTTACTGTTTTCTGCTTCTGCCACGCTATTTTAAATGGGGTCATTTAGGGACACCATCTGTTGAAGTGATAGTTGGGCAAAATCCTAAATGAAATGAGACTGTAAGTCATCCCATAGTGTGGGCAAAAAGCACTCCAGGATGAAAAAACAGCAAGTGGAAAGGTCCTGAGTCAGGGAAGAATTGTTGTCTTCAAGAAATACCAATATACCTAGTTCTGTTGCAGTCAAATGAATGAAAGAGAAGAAGTGGAAAGAGAGAAAGTCAAAGATATGGGCAGTTATCTATCTATGAATTCCCTCAGACCATTGTAATTGTTTGAATTACATTCTAAAAGTGGTGAAATGCTATTGAAGTATAAATAGGGAAGCAATATGATCTGTTTTATATTTAAAATGGACCTTTCTAGCTCCTATGTGGAGCATGCAGCCTAAAAATGAAAGCAGGAACAATATTGGAGGGATAAGGGTAGACTATGGTTTTGCAGGTGGCTCAGTGATAAAGAATTCACCTGCCAAAGCAGGAGACACAGGAGACGAGGGTTTGATCCCTGGCTCAGGAAGCTCCCTGGAGTAGGAAATGGCAACCTGCTCCAGTATTCTTGCCTAGAAAATTCCATGAACAGTGAAGCCTGGAAGGCTGCAGTCCTTGAGGTGCAAAGAATTGGACACAACTGAACATGCACTTGTAACAACATAACAGTAGACTGGAGCTTGGCCTAGGGTGATAGCAGTTGGCATTATAAATAATCAGATTTGGATTTTTTTTTTTTTTTACTAATGCCAACAATTATATTGATTTGTTGAAAGTAGGAATTGAGAGAAAGAACAATTAATAAAATGTCTCAGGTTTTTTGGGTAAACAATAGCACTAATTGTGGGGTGATTTTAAAGTAGAAAATCTTTGAGCTTTTTAGAAAATCTTGGAGGTGCTTAATCATCCAAGGGAGGAAATTGAACAGGCANTTATATTGATTTGTTGAAAGTAGGAATTGAGAGAAAGAACAATTAATAAAATGTCTCAGGTTTTTTGGGTAAACAATAGCACTAATTGTGGGGTGATTTTAAAGTAGAAAATCTTTGAGCTTTTTAGAAAATCTTGGAGGTGCTTAATCATCCAAGGGAGAAAATTGAACAGGCATTTGGACTTATAAGTGTTCCGAACTCAGATAATAGTCATAATAATAATAGTTGTGTTTTGAACTCAGATAATGAAAGCAACACAGAGAAGCTGATATCATCCTTGCTATAACCATCAGCTCATGTAATGGTTTAATTGTGCTTCGTATAAGATGTCTGACTGCAGGGTGTCAGAATACCTGAGAAACGGTGTAAGCAAAGAAGCTATCTAATAACCTCATATAACAATATGTCTTCAAGGAGTTGTTTCCGGTTGGATTGCTTTTGATGACATCTAGTATGTAGACTTCTACTAATTATCTATTCTGCCATGCTGAGCATTTCGATTTTTTTTCCTTTAAACTTATTACCTGGTAGCTGCATCAACTTCAAGAAGTAATGAAGGCAAGGTGAACTGGCCAAGTCAAGTTAAGCTGGGACTTTATCAGAGAGGAAAATCTTCTCTACAGGGGCTCTGATCAAATTGATGGATCCTTGTTTTTTATTGGACCATTTTTTTCCCAAAGAATTAATGAAACAAATTCCCTCTTTGCATTTTTCCTTTCACTGCTTTTAATTAGGGATTTGTAGTTGATGTCTTATGGGAGGCGGCTGAGAGGGAAATTATGAATTGCATTAAAACATAGAACTGAAAACCCTAAACGAAAATGATAATCATAGTCTTTAATCCATACCTTAGGAAGTGTATTTGTGGTTAGTGGATGTGTGTGTATGGATATGTGTGTCTATATGTGTTTGTGACCATCATTCAGAAATTATTTTTAATGAAATGTCTCAGAATTCTGGAAACAAAATTAGAATAAGCCATACCTTCATCTCAAGACTCATATCACACAACTGATCTTTGCCAACCAATTCAGCTTCCTTGTTACAGTGAAACATTAACAGCAGAAAAATCTATAGATAAAAAGTAAATATGAAGGTACCTGGAATTAGTTTTGTAAGAGATTGTAAGACACTAGGAAATACCAAGATAAATTTTTTCTTCAATACAATCATTATTAGTTGTAATTTACTTTAATAACATACTTTTGCTTTCCAGATTAGGAATTTTAAAAATTAAAAATTGATTCTGCAAAGCTCATCACCATATCATAATGTGGCCCTTTTGCCTCTACTGCTTTTGTAGCTGGGGAAAGATATAGCTAAGTTAATGAGGAACTTTAAGGAGGAGGGAAATTTTCAAAGAAAAGTGATGAGAAGGAGTTCCCTTTGGACATGTTCTAATATTTAATATGTACAGGAAACTTTCAATGGTCTTTTAAGATTCACAGGAATGTTCATTGTGTAGGGTAACTCAATGATATCAGACTTAGCATGGAACTTTTCTTATAGTAGGCAGAATGTATGTTACTTTTTTTTTTTTATTGCAGTCAGCATGTTATGCAGTATAGCAAATGGACTGGCTGGCATTTTAATATTTCTTCTGCTGTTTGTGGCATGATATTCTAGTCTGATGGCCTTGTCAGATTCTTAATTTGAGAGATGGATTACTTGATCAAGATCATTCACTATCAGGACAAGAACAAAACTTCATTTTCTGATCCCCAAGGCTAGTAGTGAGACTGGTAAAAGCCAGCTAACGACATTTTTCCTGCTCAAGATTTACCTTAATATTAGGTCATTTTAAAGAATAGTATTGACAATAAAGAGGCTCCAAAAGAATGTTTCTCTTTTTCTTGACATTTGTATTGCATCCTGAATTACATACTGAAAATGCCAGCCTATAGGACTTAATTCTGCTACTAGAACAAGGTAGATTAACCATGGCAAAGTTAACTGAGCAAAGAAACTCAGTAGCAAATACATCCATTCTCTCTACTGAGAAAAGGCAGGGACTACCTTAGAACCTTCTGGAAGCTTCCCTGTTGCCTTGAACTCCTGCTGTGTGCTCAGAGAGAAGGAAACTCTCTGAGAAACCTTATGAAGAGCTAGTCAGTGATTATGCCGTCTGCTTAGGAATACCATCTCCACTAAATACAACTCAAATTCAAAGCTTAGCATCAATATCATCTAACTAGATGTGCTTTTCCTTCCAAGTACAATGATTGCTTCTTTCTCAGTATTGCTATTTTAGCTGTTTGTATACATGAAAATTGTCCTGGAATTTCTAGGGACATACATTACTAGATACCAACTGGTAGTTTGTATGTTCCATTTTTTTTTTTTTTTTCCAAAGACTCCCATTAGACTGTCAGAAACTGTTCATGGTTTCTCAGCCTCTCAGATGCAACTTGTCAATCAATAAATTCCTTAAGAAGAAAAAAAATCAGTGTGCTGAATCTTGCACCCACCTTTCTGGGTGGGTGGGTGAATCTTGCACCCACCTTTCTCTCCTCTGATATTGGCCTCTCAAGTCTGATAGTTTTAGAAGATATTAGTGATTCCATTGAGCAGCCCTTTTAAATATGGTTTCCATATTTTCTAGCTGTTCTAAAAAGAATGATTGATCTGGAATAAGCTAGGGTAAAATTATCAGAAAAAGAAATTATTACTCTTAGATTTGAAAGTACCAAAGCAAAGCAAAACTTAAAGGTATACATAGATAACCTTTCTCATCAACTTTCTTAAGCAGAAAGTTCATACAAGAAACTGTATTTAAAATGTGTTATCAATGAGTATTGACAGATGTATATACCCCTAAACTCACATCATGTGATATATAACATTTCATTATGTTTAAAAGATCCTTCTTGTGGCTTTATAGTTAGTCGTCCCTCCACCTCTGGTTGCAAGTAACCATGTATATGATTTTTGTCGCCACAGTTTAATTTGTATTTTTATAAAGGGAATCATCTCATATTGTCATCCTTTGTATCTAGCACCTTTCTCCTAGCAAAAGTATTTTGAGATTTATCTATATTATTGTATGTATCAGTAGTTCAATCTATGTTGAATAGAATTCCACTGAGTGGATAATGAGAGTCACTTCCTAGGCAGGTTGATAAGAAGTCTCTGCTAAGTCACTTCAGTCGTGCCTGACTCTGTGTGACCCCATAGTCGGCAGCCCACCAGCTCCCCCGTCCCTGGGATTCTCCAGGCAAGAACACTGGAGTGGGTTGCCATTTCCTTCTCCAATGTATGAAAGTGAAAAGTGAAAGTGAAGTCACTCAGTCGTGTCCGACTCTTCGTAACCACATGGACCGAAGCCTACCAGGCTCCTCTGTCCATGGGATTTTCCAGGCAAGAGTACTGGAGTGGGGTGTCATCGCCTTCTCTGATAAGAAGTCTAGGGGTCCCCAAGGAGAGAGGGGTCTATAATTCTCAAGGAGGAAGAAAGGACAAGCCTTTTTTCCCCCTCTACATTCCTTAGGATTTTGTATCCTGCCTGAGGACAGTCTGTGGATTAAGCCTGGCTAATTAAGCTATTATTTTTCTTGAGAAATCTGTATGCAGGTCAGGAAGCAACTGTTAGAATTGGACATGGAACAACAGACTGCTTCCAAATAGGAAAAGGAGTACGTCAAGGCTGTATATTGTCACCCTGCTTATTTAACTTATATGCAGAGTACATCATGAGAAACGCTGGACTGGAAGAAACACAAGCTGGAATCAAGATTGCCGGGAGAAATAGTCTGAGTGAACTCCGGGTGTTGGTGATGGACAGGGAGGCCTGGTGTGGTGTGATTCATGGGGTTGCAAAGAGTTGGACACGACTGAGCGACTGAATTGAACTGATTCAATTTCTATAAATAACTTTTCTACAGAGATTTCATTGACTTTGTAGATCACTTTGAAGAGATTTTACATCTTACTAATATTGATTCTTCCAATCCATAAATGCATAATATTTCTCTATTTAAGTTTTTGCTGCTGCTACGTCGCTTCAGTCGTGTCTGACTCTGTGAGACTCCATAGACGGCAGCCCACCAGGCTCCCCTGTCCCTGAGATAAAGCAAGAACACTGGAGTGGGTTGCCATTTTCTTCTCCAATGCATGAAAGTGAAAAGTGAAAGTGAAGTCGTTCAGTCCTGTCCGACTCTTAGCGACATCATGGACTGCAGCCTACCAGGCTCCTCCATCCACGGGATTTTCCAGGCAAGAGTATTGGAGTGGGTTGCCTTTGCCTTCTCAAGTTTTTGCTAATTACTCTAATTCTCTGTAGTTTGCAGTGTAAAGGTCTTGCACAAATTTTTTTTCTGGATTTTATGATTTGGAGATTAATGCAAATTATTTAAAATCTCATTTTCAATGTGTTTGTTGCATGTATACAAAATGAAGTTGATTTTCTACAGCAACTTTGTATACTAAGGGTATTATGAAAAATTATTTTTGTATTTAACTGTTTATTGACTACTTTAAATCTTTATTTAAACTTTAATAATTCTTAAACATCTGAGATTCCCTCTGATATCAGTTCTCTTGGAGTCTAAAGAAGTTTAATTGCATTTTTTTGTCATTTTGCTTTGTTTGAAAATGTCTTTAAAAAAAAACAAACCTCAATTTTATTTTTACTTGATATGAAATTATGGGTTAACAGTTCGTTTTTGTTTTTGTTTTTTTCTCCTCTCTAGAGTTTAAATATGTTGTTCCACTGTTTTTTGTCTGTTCTTAATGGTCTGATGTCACATCTACTATCATTTGTATCATAATTCACCTGGATGTAAAGTTTTTGTTTCCTGGGTACTTTCAGCATTGTCTCCATCCAGATTTTTGACTTTCAACAGTTTGACTGTGATGATATGCCTAGGTATTATTCTTTACAAATTTATCTTGTTTGGGATTTACTGATCTTTTGGAACGGATAAATATGTTTTTCATCAGATTTGGCAAATTTTAGATCCCTTTCTTCAAAACTTTTCTGCCCCAAACTTGCTTCTTTTCTTTTTGAAACTTTAATTGCCTATGTGCCTTGAAATTACCCATAAGTCACTGAGGCCCAGATTATATTTTTTCAGTCTTTTTTCTTTCTTTTTCAAATTGGATTATTTCTATTGATATATATTCAACCTCACTTAAACTTCCATTTTCCTACTTAACCCTAACCAGAAAATCTGTTGTTTAGATCTTATATTTTTCAGTTCTACCATTTCTATTTAGTTCCTTTTTATATTTTCTATTTCTATGCTGAGACTTCTTATCTTTTATTTCTTGAAAGTCTATTTCTCTTTATCTCATTGAGCATAGCTATACTAACTGTATTTAAAGTTATTGTCTGATAATTCCAACATCTAGTCATCTTAGGGTTGACATCTGTTGATTTTTTTTTCCTTGAAAATGTGTCACTGTTTCTGGCGCTTTGTACATGAAGTGACTTTGAATTGAATTTGGGGCATTCTGAATTCATTGTGCAGATTCTAAATATTTTTGTAGTATGATGAATAGTGCTGATGCTTCTTTTTAATCCAAAAATTAACTTAGACTCAAATTAAACTCAAAATAAACTGTAGTGACAGTGCCTCAGATTGTACATTGGTTCTTCAGATCTTAAGTTCTAATTGCTTTGCCCATGCATGCCTACTTCAAGTGTCAGTGATTCAGGGTTTGGGGATTCCTTTTCCCTGGATGGGCTTCCTGCATAGCTCAGCTGGTAAAGAATACACCTGCAATGCAGGAGAGCCCAGTTCAATTCCTAGGTCGGGAAGTTCCCTGGAGAAGGGATAGGCTACCTACTCCAGTATTCTTGGGCTTCTCTGGTGCCTCAGATGGTAAAGAATCCACCAGCAATGCGGGAGACTGGATATTTCTTTTCCAGAGGCTCTGGTTTCTTTGGATTCTCCTCTATGATTCTGCAGCCAAAAAGAATGAATTTTTTTCTATTGCAATTATAGCAACACTTGCCCAGTACTGCTTCTCTGCTGACTTTCTGTGCAGAGCAGTTAAGAAAGAATGTTCTCACTCCCTGCTGGCACATGCTCCAAGTTTCAAATCCCCTGCAAATGGTTCTCCCTCAGCTTCCATCTCCAGTGCCCTCAGGTAGTTGCGTTTTGAGAGTCAATAGTTCTTATTTGTGGAAAGATCTTTTTATTAGGAGCTTATCCTATATGCTAGAAACAGAACCCTGGTATACATATCATGAGAAAGCCAACAGGAGCTCTATTTTCTACATATTTTTAGCCCCTTTTCAATAAAAAATTAATATTCATTATTCCAATAAATAAGGTAATTAAGATAGACAAATTATTTTTCTCTAAGTTATTATCTATATATACAAATTGTACCATAGTCAAAATATTTCCTGCTTTCAAACCCTCCTTTGCTCTGAAACTTTACCTATGGAAAAAATTATTTAATCAGTTCCATCAACATAAGTATTAGGCAATGATATCTGGGAAGAAATTGTTTGGATGATTTTCCAAAAAAAAAAAATTAAGCTTGGTAGGATCAAGCTGTTACATGGTCCTGCCATCTTTTGTACTGCAATGAAACAACTATATCTCACCCTAATGTGCACAGTAACATGAATAAAAAGTAAATCTTTGTCACTTTAAGCCTAAGATTTTTGAGTCATTTGTTATTATAATATAACTTGGCCTAAATTCATTGTTATAGACATTCTGTATGATTTAGTCTAAGCTAAATAGACCAACTAGATAGCATATTAAAAAGCAGAGACATTACTTTGCCAACAAAGGTCTGTCTAGTCAAGCCTATGGTTTTTCCAGTAGTCATGTATGGATGTGAGAGTTGGACTATAAAGAAAGCTGAGCACCTAAGAATTGATGCTTTTGAACTGTGGTGTTGGAGAAGACTCTTGAGAGTCCCTTGGACTGCAAGGAGATCCAATCAGTCCATTCTGAAGGAGATCAGTCCTGGGTGTTCATTGGAAGGACTGATGCTGAAGCTGAAACTCCAATACTTTGGTCACCTCATGAGAAGAGTTGATTCACTGGAAGAGATCCTGATGCTGGGAGGGATTGGGGGCAGGAGGAGAAGGGGACGACAGAGGATGAGATGGCTGGATGGCATCACTGACTCGATGGACATGAGTTTGAGGAAACTCCGGGAGTTGGTGATGGACAGGGAGGCCTGACATGCTGCGGTTCATGAGGTCACAAAGAGTTGGACAATACTGAGTGACTGAACTGAACTGAACTGAACAGATAACGTATATGAATATGAGACAAATAGTTTATGTGAATATGAGACTGGAGATAGTTTTCATTGTAGATATTAATAACACAAATAACAATGATAACAAAAACACTGGTTTTACTAAATAATTTCCTATTTCTTCAGAAGGAAGTAGCAAAAAGTAGTGGGCAAAACTCTATACTAAGAGTGAGATGAATCAAATTCTGTTCATTGTTTAGACTTTAACAATGCATTACCTTTTGAAAGACACTTACTCCTTTATTCTTTGATGTTCCCATTTGTATAATAATAAGGTTACTTTCATAACCTCTGAAAATTTGCTAGCTTTAACATATTTAAAATTTATGAATGACAACAAAGCAAGATTCACAGTTACTACTGCAAAGCCTGTCTATAATGAGGTACTCAGAATAATACCAGAAGGACTTATGTTATAACAGGAAAAGCCTATCTACCAAAAAAAATCTGGCACTCTAACATATATTAAGACAGAAACTTCTGCTTAAAATTTCTATGTACCTCTCACTCTTTTTCTCTGCCATAAGCAGGTAGTATATTACAACTGTTTGTGATGTAAAACAATCACTGATTTTCAAAATATCTACAGATATCAAGTAGACTGAGAAAACTGCTAAATCTGAAGAAGGTGTTGTTCTTATAGACAAAGGCTGCTCTCACAGCCTGTTTCCTGGAATGAAAACTCACAGGGAGCAGCAATAAGAAAAGCCATAGCAGCCAGAGTCTGAAAATAAGAAAGTTTGTTTCTGTAAATCACTGAAGTTCTGGTGCTATTTTTTTTATACAACAAAGCCAACTGTTAGACAAAATGTGGTACCAGAAATAAGTGCTGCCCTAACAAAATACTCCAAACGATATCATAAGAAATGTGGAGCAGTCAGTGATGGAAAGTTTTTGGAGTGTAGAAAGAATGACAATAAATATCACTGGAGGTAAAGACTTGGTATATTTAAGGTATTGAGAACTTGAAAGGTAAACAATGTACCTAATAAATGTGTGGATTTAGGCAAATGGGTTTTGTGATACATACATAATTTTACTATGGCTTTTGTTTACTAGCTGTATTAGGCAAATAATACAAGACAAACACTATTTTATGTGCTTAGAAAAGAACTGGCCCATTTGTAGGCAGGGATGCAAAGAAAAAAAAATCTGAAATTCTCAATATTGCAAACCTAACATTTGTAAGTTTTTACTCATGCATAATGGGTTAAAGTACAAACAGAGAAATTATTCAAAGAATCATTCTTGATTTCAAGGCATAAACCAAATCAATGATACAGCCATGATTCCCTTTGTTAAGATATCTCTGTAGTTTGATATTGACCCCAAAGCATCTTTTTAGTTGGACATACAGGCTCAAGAAGAAGGGATTAAACGTGTTCTTACAAAGAGGTTTTGTTTCTGATGTGAAACAACATTGGTTTTCAAGATATCTGCAGGCATTAAGTAGGCTGAAAAATTGCTTGGTTTCCAAGGAGGTCATGTTTTTCATTGCATTCTTCAGATTTAGACAAAGGGGAGAATGAAAAAGACAGGAACTCTCAGAAAACAGACTAAAGATTCATGGACAGCGATAAATTGTGAAGTCACTTCACAATTTGGAGGAATGTTGGAAGGAAGAATGTTGTTGCTCAGTCACTAAGTGGTGTCCCACTCTTTGCAACCCCATGGACTGTAGCCCACCAGGCTCCCCGGTCCGTGGAATTCTCCAGGCAAGAATACTGGAGTGAACTGCCATTTCCTTCTCCTATAGGAAGTGTGCCTAGGCCCAATCAATGATACACTACCAAGCTTCAAGGTAAGACATTAAATAATATTTGCCCAATGACATTAACTTATATGCAGAGTACATCATGAGAAACACTGGGTTGGAAGAAGCACAAGCTGGCATCAAGATTGCCAGGAGAAATATCAATAACCTCAGATATGCAGATGACTCCACCCTTATGGCAGAAAGTGAAGAGGAACTAAAAAGCCTCTTGAAGAAAGTGAAAGAAGAGAGTGAAAAAGTTGGCCTAAACCTCAACATTCAGAAAACGAAGATCATGGCATCTGGTCCTATCACTTCATGGGAAATAGATGGGGAAACAGTGGAAATAGTGTCAGACTTTATTTTCGGGGGCTCCAAAATCACTGCAGATGGTGATTGCAGCATGAATTTAAAAGACACTTACTCTTTGGAAGGAAAGTTATGACCAACCTAGATGGCATATTGAAAAGCAGAGACATTACTTTGCCAACAAAGGTCCATCTAGTCAAGGCTATGGTTTTTCCAGTGGTCATGTACGGATAAAAGAGTTGGACTATAAAGAAAGCTGAGCACCGAAGAACTGATGCTTTTGAACTGTGGTGTTGGGGAAGACTCTTGAGAGTCCCTTGGACTGCAAGGAGATCCAACCAGCCCATTCCAAAGGAGATCCGTCCTGGATGTTCTTTGGAAGGACTGATGCTAAAGCTGAAACTCCAGTACTTTGGCCATCTCATGCAAAGAGTTGACTCATTGGAAAAGACTCTGGTGCTGGGATGGATTGAGGGCAGGAGGAAAAAGGGACAACAGAGGATGAGAGGGCTGGATGGCATCACCAATTCAATGGACATGAGTTTGAGTTAACTCTGGGAGTTGGTGATGGTCAGGGAGGCCTGGCGTGCTGCAGTTCATGGGGTTGCAAAGAGTTGGACACGACTGAGCTACTGAACTGACTGACTGAATGAGATTAAATAATTTCTGTAACCCAGTGACCTCTGAGCAGTTTTCCCTTCCCCTTTTAACATGAGGTGTGCATTAGTGTGTGGGGTAACAAAATTTTTAGCTACATGTCTCTGGATCAAAAGGAGCAATATGTGGATCTGATGTAAAAGCTATTATGAGTCTTAGTCTTCAAAGCTGAGTGTATGGCGAGATGAAATTTTAGGATATCTTCCTTGGAAAAATAAATAGAATATTTTGCATACAGAAATGAGAGAAGTAAATATTTGTGATCAAGAGAGAAGTCTTTGATAGATAACATTTTTCACAATCATGAGCTTCTTTTCTGAAAGGAGTTTTTACTTGCTCACCAGTTGTTTATTACCAGTGCCTCCTATGGGAGGAATTTACATCAGCAATATGTTGACATGGGGTTTAGCTTGCTTTACCAATAGATTATGAGGAAATATGTTGCATCTACAGGTAATCAGAACCTCTTAGAGACATCCTAAGTTTTTGTCTTCCCTTTTGCTCTTTGGCCTATTGACCTGAAACAAATTTCCAGTTATTTCTTCAGCAAAAATGGGTTTATTCCAGAGCAACACATGATTACAATTCAGGGTCTGCAATCCTTATAAATCACCTGCAAATCACTCACAAAAATAAATGGAGAACTCTTAAAAAGGAAGAAAGGCAGTAGTTGGGAGAGCTATAGTAAACAGTTAATGGTTTTTCATTGACTGCATTGTGATCATCTCTTGTTGACTGAGCTATTTCCAGGCAAGAAGAGGGAGTCTTCTTTTTGTTGGATTCTACTATTGCAGGGCCCTTACCTGCCTCCTGAAAAATCTGTATGCAGGTGAAGAAGCAACAGTTAGAACTGAACATGGAACAACAGATTGGTTCCAAATTTGGAATGGAGCACGTCAAGGCTGTATAGTGTCACCCTGCTTATTTAAATTATATGCAGAGTACATTATGTGAAGTGTCGGGCTGGATGAAGCACAAGCTGGAATCAAGATTGCCAAGAGAAGTGTCAATAACCTCAGATACGCAGATGACACCACCCTTATGGCAGAAAGTGGAGAAGAACTAAAGAAACTCTTGATGAAAATGAAAGAGGAAAATGAAAAAGCTGGCTTAACACTCACCATTCAGAAAGTAAGATCATGGCCTCACTTCATAGCAAATAGATGGGGAAACAAAGGAAACAGTGAGAGACTTTATTTTCTTGGGCTCTAAAATCATTGCATATGGTGACTGCAGCCATGAAATTAAAAGATGCTTGCTCCTTGGAAGAAAGGCTATCACAAACCTAGACAGAGTATTCAAAAGCAGAGATAATACTTTGTTGAGAAAGGTCCATCTAGTCAAGGCTATGGTTTTTCCAGTGGTCATGTATGGATGTGAGAGTTGGACTATAAAGAAAGCTGAGCACTGAAGAATTGATGCTTTTTAGGTGTGGTGTTGGAGAAGACTCTTGAGAGTCCCTTGGACAGCAAAAAGATCCAACCAGTCCATCTTGAAGGAAATCAATCCTGAATATTCATTGGAAGGACTGAAGTTGAAACTCCAATATGTTGGCCACTTGATGCAAAGTTAGGGTTAGGGTTAGACTTATTGGAAAGGACCCTGATGCTGGGAAAGATTGAAGGCAGGAGGAGAAGGGGACAACAGAGGATGAGATGGTTGAATGGCATCACCAACTTGATGGACATGAGTCTGAGCAAACTCTGGGAGTTGGTGATGGACAGGGAGGTCTGATGTGCTGCAGTCCATGGGGTCACAAAAAGTAAAACACGACTGAGTGACTGAACTGACTGGCCACAGGGCATGAGAGCTTCCATTTAGTCTCCTGACTTTGTTTTACCTGAGGGTTTCTGTTCTTTTTTTTTTTTTTCTCTACATTTCCCCCTATAAATCAAGATTTCTTTTTTTTTTTTTTTCTGAAAGCGTTAGTGATCAAAAGTTAGTTTTTCTAGTTTCAAGGGCTTTTTGTCCCTCAGACATATAAGACAGAGTTCATGCCTTTTCGTTGATTTGGTTGCGAGGATCTTATTGGCTTAGCTCTCACCAGGAAAAAAAATATCTGTGTTTTTTTCTGTTTTGTTCTCCTATTGACAGAGGATGTGAAGCCCCACACCTCCATTCTGATTCCTTTCCTAAGTATTCTGTTTATGAATTCTTTTTCTCATCTTTTTTTATGAGGATGCACATGGTCCCTAATTGGGGGAAGTCTTCAACCTAGATTCCAGAATAAGAAAACTCAAAGAAAAGAGGTGAAGCAGATTCACAGATTACAGCAAAACCACAGATGAATCATAGGCCATATGTCCATAAAGAGCAGAGACATTACTTTGCTGACAAATGTCCATCTAGTCAGAGCTATTGTGTTTCTAGTAGTCATGTATGGATGTGAGAATTGGACCATAAAGAAGGCTGAGCATCAAAGAATTAATGCTTTTGAAGCAGATCAAATCAATCAATCCTAAAGGAATTCAAACCTGAATATTCAGTGTAAGGACTGATGCTGTAGCTCCAATACTTTGGCCACTAATGTGAAAAGCTGACTCACTGGAAAAGAACCTCATGCTGTGAAAAACTGAGGGCAAGAGGAGAAGGGGGTGACAGAAGATGAGATAGTTGGATAGTATCACTGACTCAATGGACAGAAGTTTGATCAAACTCAGGGAGATAGTGATGGCCAGAGAAGCCTGGTGTGCTGTAGTTTATGGGGTCACAAAGAACCAGTCATGATTTAGCCACTGAACAAAAACAAAAGCCATGGATTGAGAAGAATCATTTTATTTTGTAAAGGCTACAAATAGAGAAAATGCTCCCACCACAAAGTCATTTACCCCTTATATTTCAATGGAAAGCAAAAATTTTTTTTGAAATCCACCATGTCTAAGAAATGGAGATTGTTCTTTTTGAAATGTATATGCACATACTTATAATTTTTAATACTAACCTGGACACATATCATGTTTCAAAGCCTTTGACTGTGTGGATCACAAGAAACTGTGGAAAATTCTTCAAGAGATGGGAATACCAGACCACCTGGCCTGCCTCTTGAGAAATCTGTATGCAGGTCAGGAAGCAACAGTTAGAACTGGACATGGAACAGCAGACTGGTTCCAAATAGGAAAAGGAGTACGTCAAGGCTGTGTATTGTCACCCTACTTATTTAACTTATATGCAGAGTACATCATGAGAAACGCTGGACTGGAAGAAACACAAGCTGGAATCAAGATTGCCGGGAGAAATATCAATAACCTCAGATATGCAGATGACACCACCGTCATGGCAGAAAGTGAAGGGGAGCTAAAAAGCCTCTTGATGAAAGTGAAAGAGGAGAGTGAAAAAGTTGGCTTAAAGCTCAACATTCAGAAAAGGAAGATCATGGCATCTGGTCTCATCCCTTCATGGGAAATAGATGGGGAAACAGTGGAAACAGTGTCAGACTTTATTTTTGGGGGCTCCAAAATCACTGCAGATGGTGACTGCAGTCATGAAATTAGAAGACGTTTGCTCCTTGGAGGAAAAGTTATGTCCAACCTAGATAGCATTTTCAAAAGCAGAGACATTACTTTGCCGACTAAGGTCCGTCTAGTCAAGGCTATGGTTTTTCCTGTGGTCATGTATGGATGTGAGAGTTGGACTGTGAAGAAGGCTGATCGCCGAAGAATTGATGCTTTTGAAGTGTGGTGTTGGAGAAGACTCTTGAGAGTCCCTTGGACTGCAAGGAGATCCAACCAGTCCATTCTGAAGGAGATCAACCCTGGGATTTCTTTGGAAGGACTGATGCTAAAGCTGAAACTCTGGTACTTTGGCCACCTCATGCAAAGAATTGACTCATTGGAAAAGACTCTGATGCTGGGAGGGATTGGGGGCAGGAGGAGAAGGGGACGACCGAGGATGAGATGGCTGGATGGCATCACGGACTCGATGGACGTGAGTCTGAGTGAACTCTGAGAGATGGTAATGAACAGGGAGGCCTGGCGTGCTGTGATTCATGGGGTCACAAAGAGTTGGACACGACTGAGCAACTGAACTGAACTGAAGAAACAGAAAATAGAATTCATATTCAGTACTTTAAGAACAATCTTTTGCAAATCAGTTTCTGGACTTCAGATTCTTCATCTGTCAAATAGAAATATAAAACATGTCCAATAATTGTTGAGTATTTTTTCAAGATTCAAAAAGATAAGTGGCAAATATTTTATAAGACTTACATTAACATGCAAATTTTGCTGTATGAAATTGAAATGAAAACACCAGAGAGAACCATTCTCTCTTTAAAAATGAAAAAGTTATTTGCTTTTAATGTAAAGTATATATTTGTTGAATATACATTCAAGTATGAAACTTCCCCAAGAAAATCTCAGAGGAAAGCATTCAGTTCAGTACAGTCACTCAGTCGTGTCCAACTCTTTGAGACCCCAGAATNTTTCTGAATATGACTTTAGCTTTGGGGAAAAAAAAAAAAAACAACACTGGAAGAGAGGTGAATGTTTTGAATTACAACTTTTTAAATCTTTTACCAATACAACTCATTCAAGTGTTTATCAAATGACTGGTATGTCAATTGTTCTGCTAGGTGCTGGGGTATCTAGAAATAAGATTTGATCCCTTGCCTAGGAAAAGTAAACATGTTTCCATGGATTTTTAAAGCTTCATGGTGAATGATGGAAATTGATTTTAAAAATCACATAAATGCATATGATTAGAAACATGTAATATAAATATAAAGAAAAAACACAGGGTCCTTTTAATACATATAATGGAGACCTGAGCCACAGTCAGCTCCTGGTCTTGTTTTTGCTGACTGTGTAGAGCTTCTCCACGTTTGACTGCAAAGAATATAATCAATCTGATTTCGGTGTCAGCCATCTGGTGATCTCCATGTGTAGAGTCTTCTCTTGTGTTGTTGGAAGAGGGTGTTTGCTATGACCAGTGCGTTCTCTTGGCAGAACTCTGTTAGTCATTGCCCTACTTCATTCTGTACTCCAAGGCCAAATTTGCCTGTTACTCCAGGTGTTTCTTGAGTTCATACTTTTGCATTCCAGTCCCCTAAAATGAAAAGGACATCTTTTTTGGGTGTTAGTTTTAGAAGGTCTTGTAGTTCTGCATAGAAACGTTCAACTTCAGCTTCTTCAGCATTACTGGTTGGGGTATAGGCTTGGATTACCATGATATTGAATGGTTTGCCTTAGAAACGAACAGAGATCATTCTGTCGTTTTTGAGATTGCATCCAAGTACTACATTTCAGACTCTTCTGTAGACTATGATGACTACTCCATTTCTTTTAAGGGATTCTTGCCCACACTAGTAGATATCATGGTCATCTGAGTTAAATTCACCCATTCCAGTCCATTTTAGTTCGCTGATCCCTAGAATGTCGATGCTCACTCTTGTCATCTCCTGTTTGACTGCCTCCAATTTGCCTTGATTCATGGACTTAACATTCCAGGTTCCGATGCAGTATTGCTCTTTACAGCATTGAACCTTGCTTCTGTCACCAGACCCATCCACAACTGGGTGTTGTTTTTGCTTTGGCTCCATCCCTTCAGTCTTTCTGGAGTTATTCCTCCACTGATCTCCAGTAGCATATTGGGCACCTACCGACCTGGGGAGTTCATCTTTCAGTGTCCTATCTTATCGCTTTTTAATACTCTTCACGGGGTTTTCAAGGTAAGAATACTGAAGTGGTTTGCCATTCCATTCTCCAGTGGACCACATTGAGAAACCTGTATGCAAGTCAGGAAGCAACAGTTAGACCTGGACATTGAACAATAGACTGGTTCCAAATAGGAAAAGGAGCATGTCAAGGCTGTATATTGTCACCCTGCTTATTTAACTTCTATGAAGAGTACATCATGAGAAACGCTGGGCTGGAGGAAGCATAGGCTGGAATCAAGATTGCCAGGAGAAATATCAATAACCTCAAATATGCAGATGGCACCACCCTTATGGCAGAAAGTGAAGAACTAAAGAGCCTCTTGATGAAAGTGAAAGAGGAGAGTGAAAAAGTTGGCTTAAAGCTCAACATTCAGAAAACGAAGTTCATGGCATCTGGTCCCAACACTTCATGGGAAATAGATGGGGAAACAATGGCTGACTTTATTTTTCTGGGCTCCAAAATCACTGCAGATGTTGATTGCAGCCTTGGAATTAAAAGATGCTTGCTCCTTGGAAGGAAAGTTATGGCCAACCTAGACAGCATATTCAAAAGCAGAGACATTACTTTGTCAACAAACGTCTGCCTAGTCAAGGCTATGGTTTTTCCAGTGGTCATGTACGGATGTGAGAGTTGGACTATAAAAAGAAGCTTAGCACTGAAGAATTGATGCTTTTGATGTGTGGTGTTGGGGAAGACTCTTGAGAGTCCTTTGGACTGCAAGGAGATCCAACCAGTCCATCCTAAAGGAGATCAGTCCTGGGTGTTCATTGGTAGGACTGATGTTGAAGCTGCAAGTGCAATATTTTGGCCACCTCATGCAAAATGTTGACTCATTGGAAAAGACCCTGATGCTGGGAAAGATTGAGGGCAGGAGGAGAAAGGGATGACAAAGGATGAGATGTTTGGATGGCATCACCGACTCAATGGACATGGCTTTTGGTGGACTCCTGGAGTTTGTGACGGATGGGGAGGCCTGGCGTGCTGCAGTTCATGGGATCACAAAGAGTTGAACACGACTGATTGACTGAACAGAACTGAATAGAGACCTTGGTTCAATATAGGTATGAATTTCAAGAGATTTTTTTCCTGCAGCAATGATACATGAAATGAGACCTGATGGATGAAGAGAAGTTAGCCTAGGCAAAGAATGAAAGAAAAAAACAAACTTCTAGGCAGGAAGAATAGCCTATGCAGAAAGTTGAAAACAATGAAAATCTTGGTGTCTACAAGAGTATGAAAAGGAGCTGTAACTACAGAATAAGAGAGAAGTTTAAGATGAGGCTGGAGGGTTGGGAAGAAGCTAGTTCTTACAGGGCCTTTAGGTGAGATGAAGAATTTGGGTTGAATTCTCTTTCATTTCATCAGCAATGACAAACACGTAGAAAAGGTCCAAGATGTTTCAGACAAAAAGAATTATCTATGCAAAGTTGTAGAACATGACAAAGATGACCTAGATGAAACTGCAAATGCATGAACTGAGGGCATTCTTATTCACTGATTAATTCTATTTCACCATCAAAGCAATTATTTGTAACTAGTGTCTTCTAAAAATTTTGGGGCTCCTTGTATCCTTCTCTCCTAATCTCAGCACATTTATGAATTTATTTTCTTTGGTATTTTGTTGCTGTCATATTATTGGGTTTTGAATTCTAAAGTAACTGAAGTCAACTTCGGATTTGCAAATTTGCTGCATTGGTCCATCAGTTCTTGAATTAATATCACACCTATACTTTTTGATTTTCAAGTATCATGTAGGGCAGAAAACACACTAATTTTTTTTATTAAAAAAGAAATTATTCTAAATAGTGACTTACAAAATGCTAGGACAGAAAATCACTTGGAAGATATCAAGTCCATACTATCTGGGTGAAAATTTGAGTGAGAGAACTGAAAACAAATAGTCCAAGAAAATAGATGTAATCACCATATTGAGCAGAATTTAAATCAAAATTTTCAACCTTTTACCTTGTTTCAGAGAAAACTAAATTATAAAAGTATCAACTTCCCCTTTGTTAGACCAGTCACTAGTAATAAATGTAAGATATTAAGATCTGGCTGATTTATTTTTCCACATAATTTTGCATGTCTCTTGAATTTATGTTCTAGATTTCAGAATCTATATTCCCAACTCAGAAACAATGATTATAGAGTAGTAATATTCAGGCAGTAATATCAGGGTGCCAAAAAACTAAATATCTGGTTTGCGGAAAGAGCACCTAAGTGGTATCATTTCAGTGTCTCTTAGAAAGTCTCGGTTGGAAGGGGAGAGGCAGAGAGTGTGTGGGTGCATTGTTTTTATCCTTTCCTTCCAGAAGAAAACCATTTGGGGAGAAATGTTACCTTTTACCAGCTGTAAACAGTTATTCACACCTTCAGCAAATAAAGGTGCAAGTTTTTCTGAGAGGTGAAGGAGAAAGCAAGGGGGTTTAATAATATGGGGCAAATAACGCATGAAAAATTCCCTTGGATACAGGGAGAAGCTGAAAAATATGAGCTTAGGAGTTTCAATTTCCTGATTTACCTGTGTTTCATTCAGTATTGGAACAAGTCCTTTTTTTATTCCTTTCAAATAGACTTTGCAGCTGGTCTGTTCGCACAGCACATCTTTTTACTCTAGTACTTATTTCTTTCTCATTACCATGTAACAGACTGTTACCCTAGCAACTCAAGTGTCAGATTTCACATGCAAACACCTGCACTCTTCAAGGAGATCACACATTTCTTGTAAACAATAATGTGATTGGAAAAGACGACTTTACAAATGTCTTTTTAAGGGAGGCATACACTTGATGGGGAAAAATAAAACAACAAAAAGTTGTAGGTAATAAAAATTTAACCTTTATAAGTTAACTGGAGGCTAATTATTGGATGTTTATTTGCCAAATTTTACTGCATATCTTGTTAATAAAAATATAGATCTATCTATATTGGTATTTCCTAGCTCTTATTTAAACAGTAGCATATATAAATTTTATCCACCTTTATTTATTCTTTTCAAGATATTCTAAAGACCATTTATATGGAAGCATGTCAAGATGCTCTTACTTTTTGAAACTGGAATGCATGATTTTTTAGAGTTCTTCAAACTCTGACCTTTTATTTAGAGTCACAGAAAGAAACAGCAACTATCTATTGTTTTTGCTTATCTATTTTTTCCTTTAAAGCTTGTTTTACAATATATTGCTTTGTCTGGTAGTTACTTACATTGAACTTATAAAATATAGTAAGTGGGAAGTCTGTCTCTGAAATCTAAGCATTTTTCCCTTTTTTTCCATAAGGAAATTGTCCTCTATTTCAATCAACAATTACAGGGTGCCTAACATGGGAAATTGGTGGGAAAACAGTGTGAGACTTTATTTTTTTGGACTCCAAAATCTCTGCAGATGGTGATTGAAGCCATGAAATTAAAGGACGCTTAATCCTTGGAAGGAAAGTTATGGCCAACCTAGATAGCATATTCAAAAGCAGAGATATTACCTTGCCAACAAAGGTCTGTCTAGTCAAGGCTATGGTTTCTCCAGTGGTCATGTATGGATGTGAGAGTTGGACTGTGAAGAAAACTGAGTGCTGAAGAATTGATGCTTTTGAACTGTGGTGTTGGAGAAGACTCTTGAGAGTCCCTTGGACTGCAAGGAGATCCAACCCATCCACCCTAAAGGAGATCAGTCCTGGGTGTTCATTGGAAGGACTGGTGCTAAAGCTGAAACTACAGTACTTTGGCCACCTCATGTGAAGAGCTGACTCATTGGAAAAGACCCTGATGCTGGGAGGGGTTGGGAGCAGGAGGAGAAGGGGACGACCGAGGATGAGATGGCTGGATGGCATCACTGGCTTGATGGACATGAGTTTGGGTGAACTTCGGGAGTTGGTGATGGACAGGGAAGCCTGGTATGCTGTGATTCATGGGGTTGCAAAGAGCTACTGAACTGAACTGAACTGAACATATTTTGGTTACCTGGTTAGGCACTAAGTATTCAATAGTGGCAAGCATGTTAGCTGCATTCAAGGTACTTAAAGTCTAGTATAGAGCAGCAAATATGTTCACAGGGAAAATCAATAATATGTTAAAATTTCTATTAACATATGCTGGCATTTGAGGATGACAGTAACATATAATCTAAAATATTAAAAAGGGGATTGTTATAGGCTGAATGTTTTTGTCTTCCCTGAATTTTAGTGCCTAATATGATCATCCCCTCCATGGATCACAGCCTTGTCATGGCAAAAGGACTTGTGTAACTCAGTGAAGATATGAGCAAGTGAAGTTGCTCAGTCATGTCCAACTCTTAATGACCCCATGGATTGTAGCCCACCAGGCTCATCCATCCATGAGATTTTCCAGGAAAGAGTACCGGAGTGGGGTGCCATTGCCTTCTCCAGCTATATCATTCAGGGCCACCCAAAATGGACAGGTCATAGTGAAGAGTTCTGACAAAACTGAAAGAGGGAATAGCAAATTCCCTGGAAGAGGGAATAGCAAACCACTCCAATATTTTTGCCTTGAGAACCCTATGATCACTATGAAAAGGCGAATAGATATGACACTGGAAGATGAGCCCTCCAGGTCAGAAGGTGTCCAGTATGACACTGGGGAGGAGTGGAGGGCAATTACTAATAGCTCCAGAAAGAATGATGTGGCTGGACCAAAGAAGAACCGATGCTCAGTTGTCAATGTGTCTGGTGGTGAAAGTAAAGTCCAATGCTGTGAACAGTATTTCATAGGAACATGGAATGGTAGGTCCATGAATTAAAGTAAATTGAGACATGGTCAAGTAGGAGATGGCGAGATTAAGCATTGGTATCTTAGGAATCAGTGAACTAAAATGGATGGAAATGGGCACATTTCATTTAGGTGATCATTATATCTACTACTGTGGGCAAGAATCCCTTAGAAGAAATGGAGTAGTGCTCACAGTCAACAAATGAGTTCAAAATGCAGTACTTGGGTACATCCTCAAAAGCAACAAAATGATCCCAGTTTGTTTCCAAGGCAAACCATTCAACATCATAGTAATCCAAGTGTGTGCACCAACCATGGATGCCAAAGAAGCTGAAGCTGACCGTTTCTATAAAGACCTGCAGCACTTTCTAGAACTAACAATGAAAAAAGATGTCCTTTTCATCATAAAGGATTGGAATGCAAAAGTAGAAAGTCAAGAGATACTCAGAATAACAGGCAAACTTGGCCTTGGAATACAAAATGAAACAGCAAAAACTAACAGAGTTTTGTCAAGAGAACATGCTTGTCATAGCAAACACCCTTTTCCAACAACCCAAGAGATGACTTTAATGATGGACATCACCAGGTGGTTAATACTGAAAATCAGATTGATTATGTTCTTTAGAGTCAAAAATGGAGAAGTTCCATACAATCAGCAGATACAAGATCTGGAAATGAGTATGTCAGATCATGAGCTCCTTATTGTAAAATTTGGACTTAAATTAAAGAAAATATCACAAGGGTGGAAGCTTCATTGATAAGATTAATGCACTAAGTAAAACAGACCCACAGAGCTCTTTTGCCTTTTCCTCCATGTAAAGGTAGAGCTAGAAGACAGTGTCTATGAGCCAGAAGGAATACTCTCACTAGACACTGAATCATTTTGAGTCTTGATCTTGAACTTCCCAGCCCCTAGCACTTTGATATCTATTGTTTCTATTGTTAATATGCCACCTAGTCTACAGAATTTGTTATAGTAGCCTGAACTAAAACAGGGATCAACTTATCTTTTCATACTGATAAGATTTATTAGAGAAGGGAGCTTGGATCAGATATAAAAGCTTGCCTCTTAAGTACCAATCTACTAAGTGAATTGATTTATCCGAACACATCACAGTTTAAGAACAGTTCTAGGGGGGCGGTCCTAAGATGGTGGAGGAATAGGATGGGGAGACCACTTTCTCCCCCACAAATTCATCAAAAGAACATTTGAACACTGAGCAAATTCCACAGAACAACTTCTGAATGCTGGCAAAGGACATCAGTCACCCAGAAAAGCAGCCCATTGTCTTTGAAAGGAGATGGAGAAGTCTTGAGGCTACTGTAAGAATAAGACTGAAAACCAGAGGCAGGAAGCTTACGTCCAAATCCTGTGAACACCAGAGAACCCCTGAATCTAGGGCACATTAATCGATGAGCTCATCAAACGCCTCCATACCTACACTGAAACCAAGCACTACCCAAGGGCCAAAAAGCTCCAGAGAAAGACATACCATGCAAATTTCCAGCAACACAGACTCTCCAACAACATAACCCTGAGCCTCAAAATACAGGCTGCTCAAAGTCACACCAAACCCACTGACATTTCAAAACTCATTCGTGGACACTTCATTGCACTCCAGAGAGAAGAAATCCAGCTCCACCAACCAGAACACTGACACAAGCTTCCCTAACCAGGAAACCTTGACAAGTCACCCAACAAACCCCACTCATAGCTAGGAACCTCCACAACAAAGAGGAACCACTAACTGCCAGAATACAGAAAGGCCACCCCAAACACAGCAATATAAACAAGATGAAAAGACAGAGAAATATCCAGCAGGTAAAGGAACAGGATAAATGCCCACCAAACCAAACAAAAGAGGAAGAGATAAGGAATCTACCTGATAAAAATTCCAAATAATGATAGTGAAAATGATCCAAAATCTTGAAAACAAATTGGAGTTACAGATAAATAGCCTGGAGACAAAGATTGAGAAGATGCAAGAAAGGTTTAACAGGGACCTAGAAGAAATAAAAGAGTCAATATATAATGAATAATGCAATAAATGAGGTCAAAAACACTCTAGAGGGAACCAACAGTAGAATAATGGAAGCAGAAGATAGGATAAGTGAGACAGAAGATAGAATGGTAGAAATAAATGAAACAGAGAGGAAAAAAGAAAAAAGAATTAAAAGAAATGAGGACAACCTTAGAGACCTCTGGGACAATGTTAAACGCCTCAACATTCGAATCATAGGAGTCCCAGAAGTAGAAGACAAAAAGAAAGACCATGAGAAAATACTTGTGGAGATAATAGTTGAAAACTTCCCTAAAATGGGGAAGGAAATAATCACCCAAGTCCAAGAAACCCAGAGAGTCCTGTCACGCGAGTGTATGATCCTCGGTTCTTTGTCTCATCGCAACAAAGATTTGAACCGATGGACATTAAAGCCCTTGGTGCGTCACAGCTCTCGGGTCTTGGACAAACTGTGTTATAGCTCTTAGGCAAATCAGTGTTACAGCTCTATTTTATTTAGAAGATAGGAGGAGAATCCATCCTCGAAGAGTGAGGGCATGCTAACCCAAAGACTTGAAGAGAAGAGAGTGGAGAAGTGCATGAGGGAGGGAGAGAGAGAGGGAGAGAGAGAGAAAGAGCACACACACGCAGGAGAGAAAGAGAGAAAGCGCTTTGGCTCCTCCTTTTATATGTTTTTTTCTGCCACCTGGGCCTGCCCTATGCAAATTGGGCTTAGCCAGGAGTGCTGTTTGTTCTACCTGAAATCTTCACTCTGGTTCTCAGACCTTCTTTTGTTCTATTTTCATGGGCTTTTCCCTTCCTTGTCTTTTAGCCACCGCCATTTTGGACTCCTTTTCCCTATTCTACCTACCTAACAGTCCCAAACAGGATAAACCCAAGGCAAAACACCCCAAGACACATTTTAGTCAAATAAACAAAGATCAAGCACAAAGAACAAATATTAAAAGCAGCAAGGGAAAAACAACAAATAACACACAAGGGGATTCCTATAAGGATAACAGCTGATCTTTCAATGGAAACTCTTCAGGCCAGAAGGGAATGGCAGGACATACTTAAAGTGATGAAACAAAATTACCTGCAGCCCAGATTACTGTACTCAGCAAGGATCTTATTCAAATATGAAGGAGAAATCAAAAACTTTACAGACAAGCAAAAGCTGAGAGAATTCAGCACCACCAAATCAGCTGTCCAACAAATGCTAAAGGATCTTCTCTAGACAAGAAACACAGAAAGGGTGTATAAACTCGAACCCAAAACAATAAAGTAAATGGCAACGGGATCACACTTATCAATAATTACTTTAAATGTAAATGGGTTGAATGCTCCAACCAAAAGACAAAGAATGGCTGAATGGATACAAAAACAAGACCCCTATATATGTTGTCTACAAGAGACCCACCTCAAAACAAGGGACACATACAGACTGAAAGTGAAGGGCTGGAAAAAGATTTTCCATGCAAATAAAGACCAAAAGAAAGCAGGTGTAGTAACACTCATATCAGATAAAATAGACTTTAAAACAAAGGCTGTGGAAAGGGACAAAGATGGACACTACATAATGATCAAAGGATCAATCCAAGAAGAAGATATAACAATCATAAATATATATGCACCCAACATAGGAGTGCCACAATATGTAAGACAAATGCTAACAAGTATTAAAGGGGAAATTAACAATAGCACAATAACAGTGGGAGACTTTAATACCCCACTCACACCTATGGATAGATGAGCTAAACAGAAAATTAACAAGGAAACACAAACTTTAAATGATACAATAGACCAGTTAGACCTAATTGACATCTATAGGACGTTTCACCACAAAACAATGAATTTCACCTTTTTCTCAAGCTCACACAGAATCTTCTCCAGGATAGATCACATCCTGGGCCATAAATCTAGCCTTGGTAAATTCAAAAAAATTGAAATCATTCCAAGCATCTTTTCTGACCATAATGCATTAAGATTAGATCTCAATTACAGGAGAAAAACTATGAAAAATTCCAACATATGGAGGCTGAACAACATGCTGCCGAATAACCAACAAATCAGAGAAGAAATCAAAAAAGAAATCAAA
>SJYT01014727.1:0-38709 GCA_006410635.1 Cephalophus harveyi | reverse complement strand
AAGAATTGATGCTTTTGTCTGTGGTGTTGGAGAAGACTCTTGAGAGTGCCTTGGACTGCAAGGAGATCCAACCAGTCCATTCTGAAGGACATCATCCCTGGGATTTCTTTGGAGGGAATGATGCTAAAGCTGAAACTCCAGTACTTTGGCCACCTTATGAGAAGAGTTGACTCATTGGAAAAGACTCTGATGCTGGGAGGGTTTGGGGGCAGAAGGAGAAGGGGACAGAGAATGAGATGGCTGGATGGCATCACTGACTCAATGGACGTGAGTCTGAGTGAACTCCGGGAGTTGGTGATGGACAGGAAGGCCTGGTGTGCTGCTATTCATGGGGTCGCAAAGAGTCGGACACGACTGAGCGACTGAACTGAAACTGAACTGAGAAACGTTATCACTGGTAATGTAAGCACATAAGCATTTTTATTGTAAATTAATGTTTTAAACCCAATTTGCATAAAACAATGTATTACTGCACACTGAGAGAGAATTCCAGATGATGAGAGAAGACCCCCTTAAGGATTTGGCTGAATACTGACCAGTATATGTCCTGAGGTCAGGGAAAACCACCTGAAGGACTGGGTGTAACATGGAACAGCCTCCACACAAGGACAATCATGTGCGTATTCCCACCCCCCAGATTGGAAAATCTCAAAGTTTATGGGGTATTGTACATGGAGGGTTTTGCCACAGTAGTAGGAAATAATTAGCCTAAAGCAAAACACTGCAAAAGTTCCGAATAACAAGTCCTATTAACTAGATCCAGAGGATCAAAAGGGATTTCTTATAAACTAGATCCAGAGGATCAAAAGTTTCGAAGGAATTTTAATAAGTCTCAAAACTAAGTATGAGAATATTTGTAGAAGTCAGTATGTATACTATCCACTATGTAAACTTTGCAGAGTCAGAGAACCCATGAAAAATTACCAAGCAAGTATGAGAAATATTAAGCACTGACATTAAAAGAATTATTATATTGTTATTGCCTCTGTCCAAAAAGTAGATACAAAGAAGATCAAAAGTAATGCAAATCAGAGTTTTAGACTTCTAGAGATGAATATTACAATGTCCAAGTTGAAAATAAATTGGATGTAACTAAAGATAAGCTAAATATTATAAGAAAAAATTAATGAACAAGTAATTAAACTAAATATTGTAAGAAAAATTTAATAAACAATAGTGCATCCATGTGTGTTCTCAGTCATGGCTGACTTTTTGTGACCCCATGAATTGTAGCCTGCCAGGCTTCTTTGTCCTGGGATTCTCCAGGCAAGAATACTGGAGTGGGTTGTCATTTCCTCCTCCATAAGCAAAGGAGTAAATAAACTTTACTATTTTCATACAAAGTAATAGAAAAGTACAAAGGAATAAACGATTAACATATGCAACATGAACAAATCTCAAATATGCCTAAAGAAAGAAGATAGACAAAAAGGATATATATAAAAAAAAAAAAAACCTTCCATTGGCATTTATGGGACACAGACAGATACAGTCTATGATACAGTGAAATTCACAAGGTCTGATGAAATAAAAACTGTTTTACATGTATAAAAGCTTAAGGAATTTGTAACCAGCAGCCCTGCACTTCATGAAATCTTAAATGAGTTGGTTCAGATGTAAAGTTAATATTAATCATGTGAGTAAGTACATAATACTGTTTCTTCCTTAAAAACCCTTTAACAAATATTAACTGTTTGAATAACAATGGTAACAATAAAATATGAGGTTTCTAACCCAAGTAGAACTTAAATGTGTGAAAGTAATGGCAAAATGACCAGGAAAAGAGACAGGGAGGTACATTATGAGAAGTTCCTTTTACTACATGTGAAGAGTAATATTACTTGAAGGCAAACAACTATATGTTGAATATACATATTATTAAAGCAAAGCAACCACTAAGATAGCAAAACCCAAACTGACAGCTAATAAGCAAAGAAAAAGAAAAAGGCAGATGAAGATAAAGTGGAATTGTAAAAAAGAAAAAACAAAAAACGTTCATTCTAAAGGAGGCAGGAGAGGAGAAATAGTAAAGCACAGAGCAAAACAGAAAAGTAAATATAAAAACACAAAAATGACTGCATCCTATTTGATTGTATTCATACAAACTTGTGGAAAATGCAGACTAACTGACAGTGATGAAAGCAGATCATTGATGTCCTGGGCAGGAAGGGAAAGGCAAGAATGAGGATTACCAAGGAGCACAGGAAATTTTGGAGGGTGATGGGAGGGTCATATCTTGATTGTGATGTGGGTGTTTTCTTTATGTAGCTGACCAACCTTGGCAGTGGGTATAATCACTTGAAGACAACATTGTTGTTGTTCAGTTGCTAAGTAGTGAGTGGCTGAATCTTTCACAACCCCGTGGACTGTAGCCCTTCAGGCTCATCTGCCCATGGGATTTCCCAGGCAAGAATACTGGAGTGGGTTGCCATTTCCTTCTCCACAGGATCTTCCTGACCCAGGGATCAAACCCACATCTCTTAGGTCTCCTGTGTTGGCAGGTGGATTCTTTACCACTCAGCCACTTAGGGATGCCTTTAAGCGTGTGTAAAATACTGGAAAAGACAGTATCATGCATTAATCCTGAATAGTTATAGATCAGAATTTCCCTTTATAAAATTGCTAATTTTGCAGTATAAAGTCACACTTTTTATTTTTATAATCTATCCTAGTTATTGAACAAATGCCATGTTGTAATCAGCTTGTGGTATGATTAAAACATATTTCTTGATGTAATAGCACACTTGCAAATAATGTATTATTTTTCTAATATTAAAAAATGGAATGTGTATATTATGGAATGAGTTTACACTATCTTCATTTATTACTGATATCATGTTTTTTTAATTTATTGCTACACACAGAATTTTTAGTAATTAAATAATCCTTTGATAAAAGAGGAATAAACATGTTTATTTATCATTAGATACTAGGTGTACATGATTTTAGATTAAAAAAAGAAGTATAGTAAGAAAGCCTTCAAGAAACTTGCTTTGTTTTCAGTGTTAGGTAATGCAGTGTTCCACACACATCAGAGACTCATGACTGCCTACGTTTTCTCTCACTCTCCTTAGTGTGTGTCTTATATTTCTAGTGATACCAGAATGCCTGCTGGAGCTCCAGCCATCAATTTCAAATCCCAGATGGCAGAAATAAGGACTAGGAAAGATATCTGCTCTTAAGGAGCATAAGCTATCTGTGTTCTATTTCATTGGCCAGAATAAACCCATAGGGTGAAATGAGAGACTAGAAAATGTAGTGCTTTATTGGGCATTTTATTGCCTCCCATAAGATTGGGATCTATTACTAAGAATAGGAAAATCAATGTAGACAACTACTGGTCTCTATCTAATTACACAGTTAAAATTATTTTTTTTCCAGATAACATCAAAAGCAACTTGTAATTTTTAGGCCTGAGTTTAAGGTTATTAATTTGAGTTTTTTCATATCATTTGATTGTGGTAGTAATTCTTAGTATTAGATCTGCCTTCTTAACAAATCTTTAAGTCTATCATACATTCCTGTTAGGAATGTATAATATGTATAATATGATGTAATATGTATAATATGTATAATATACATATGATATAATATGTATAATGTGTATAATATGATAATAGGTACAGTGTTGTACAGAAGATCTCTAGAGCTTAAAGATTTTAATAGCCAGGATAGAATAGATGTGCAGATAAAGGTTACCAGATTTTAAATTAGAAGACAAAAGTCAGAGGCTCAAACTTAAGGAAAATGGAAGATTATTTTAACTTTATAATTTTAATGTTATTACCATTAGCGTTAACCATATCCTTAGTTTGCACTATGTTGACTGCTCTAGCTGTCTATAAATATTTCTCTTCTTTTTAAAGTAATTTTAAAACCAGTTGATGAAAATTTAATTTTTCTATTGACTCAAAATTTTTCAAAGCCTTGGTGAAGGATCAGTAGCTAGTGGGTTTGTGCAGGGTGGAAATCATTTCTCATTCTTCTTGACATATCCAGAACCTATGAGGGCCTGAGTGCCTGATCCATAAATTAGGTGCCCATTAAATTCAAGTGGAAGAGACAATGTTTGAAAAAAGTGGTCTTCCCAAAAATGCACATGGAAAAAAACATTTTTGTTTTTCCTGAGAAAAGTGAATACTGTAAAAGTGACAAGTATAAGGAGGATAGAAAGGACAGTCATTAGAAGTGTTAGTGCCTTTTTTTTAATATAAGTATAAAACTATGTATGTTTAAGATACAGAGCTTGATGATTTGATAGATGTACACATTGTAAAAAGATCATCATCAAGCCACATGTTTATCATCTCTACATAGTTACTTTTTAAAATGTGTGTATGTGTGTGGAAAAGATTTAAGATCCTTTTAGAAAATGTCATATTTACAATTTAGTATGAACATTAGGCAGCATGCCCTTAAGTTAGATCCCCAGAACTCATTGATCCTGTGTAACTGAATCTCTGTACCTGTGAGGAGCATCTCCCCATTTCCTGCCAGCAAACACATTATGCTCTCGGCTTCAGTGAGTCTCTTTTAGATCCCATGTGTAAGTGAGCTGGCATTGTCTTTATCCTCTGGGGCTTATTTCACTTAGCATAGTGAAGTTCTGGGTTTCTCCATCTTGTTCCAAATGACAGGATTTCCCTTTTTCTAAGCTGGAATAATGAAGTGTAAGTACATCTTTGAGATTCAACTTTAATTTCATTTAGACATACACTTGATCCTTGAATAATGCATATCTTAGGGGCGCAGAGATGGTGATGAACAGGGAGGCCTGGCGTGCTGCGATTCATGGGGTCGCAAAGAGTCGGACACGACCAAGCGACTGAACTGAACTGAACTAGGGGCGCCCACCTTCCCTCTAGTCAAAAGTCCNAATAGGTACAGTGTTGTACAGAAGATCTCTAGAGCTTAAAGATTTTAATAGCCAGGATAGAATAGATGTGCAGATAAAGGTTACCAGATTTTAAATTAGAAGACAAAAGTCAGAGGCTCAAACTTAAGGAAAATGGAAGATTATTTTAACTTTATAATTTTAATGTTATTACCATTAGCGTTAACCATATCCTTAGTTTGCACTATGTTGACTGCTCTAGCTGTCTATAAATATTTCTCTTCTTTTTAAAGTAATTTTAAAACCAGTTGATGAAAATTTAATTTTTCTATTGACTCAAAATTTTTCAAAGCCTTGGAGAAGGATCAGTAGCTAGTGGGTTTGTGCAGGGTGGAAATCATTTCGCATTCTTCTTGACATATCCAGAACCTATGAGGGCCTGAGTGCCTGATCCATAAATTAGATGCCCATTAAATTCAAGTGGAAGAGACAATGTTTGAAAAAAGTGGTCTTCCCAAAAATGCACATGGACAAAAACATTTTTGTTTTTCCTGAGAAAAGTGAATACTGTAAAAGTGACAAGTATAAGGAGGATAGAAAGGACAGTCATAGTAGCTAGTGGGTTTGTGCAGGGTGGAAATCATTTCGCATTCTTCTTGACATATCCAGAACCTATGAGGGCCTGAGTGCCTGATCCATAAATTAGATGCCCATTAAATTCAAGTGGAAGAGACAATGTTTGAAAAAAGTGGTCTTCCCAAAAATGCACATGGACAAAAACATTTTTGTTTTTCCTGAGAAAAGTGAATACTGTAAAAGTGACAAGTATAAGGAGGATAGAAAGGACAGTCATTAGAAGTGTTAGTGCCTTTTTTTTAATATAAGTATAAAACTATGTATGTTTAAGATACAGAGCTTGATGATTTGATAGATGTACACATTGTAAAAAGATCATCATCAAGCCACATGTTTATCATCTCTACATAGTTACTTTTTAAAATGTGTGTATGTGTGTGGAAAAGATTTAAGATCCTTTTAGAAAATGTCATATTTACAATTTAGTATGAACATTAGGCAGCATGCCCTTAAGTTAGATCCCCAGAACTCACTGATCCTGTGTAACTGAATCTCTGTACCTGTGAGGAGCATCTCCCCATTTCCTGCCAGCAAACACATTATGCTCTCGGCTTCAGTGAGTCTCTTTTAGATCCCATGTGTAAGTGAGCTGGCATTGTCTTTATCCTCTGGGGCTTATTTCACTTAGCATAGTGAAGTTCCAGGTTTCTCCATCTTGTTCCAAATGACAGGATTTCCCGTTTTCTAAGCTGGAATAATGAAGTGTAAGTACATCTTTGAGATTCGACTTTGATCCTTGAATAATGCATGTCTTAGGGGCGCGGAGATGGTGATGAACAGGGAGGCCTGGCGTGCTGCGATTCATGGGGTCGCAAAGAGTCGGACATGACCGAGCGACTGAACTGAACTGAACTAGGGGTGCCCACCCTCCCTCTAGTCAAAAGTCCACATCAAATTCAAAATCTGGATCTCCTAATAGGCAGGTGATTCCCCCCGATTCAGGTTCCCCATCTGTGGATGCAACTGACCACAGACCTGATAGCCCTGGAGTATTTACTACTGAAAAAATAATCCATGTGTAAGTTGAGTTCAGTTCAGTCGCTCAGTTGTCTCCGATTCTTTGCAACCCCATGGACTGCAGCATGCCAGGCCTCCCTGTCCATCACCAGTTCCCTGAGTTTACTCAAACTTATGTCCATTGAGTCGGCGATGCCATCCAACCATCTCACCCTCTGTCGGCCCCTTCTCCTCCCGCCTTCAGTCTTTCCCAGAAATCAGAGTCTTTTCAAAAGAGTCAGTTCTTCGCATCAGGTGGTCAAAGTATTGAAGTCTCAGCTTCATCAGCAATCCTTCCAATGAATATTCAGGACTGATTTCTTTAAGATGGACTGGTTGCATCCCCTTGCAGTTCAAGGGACTCTCAAGAGTCTTCTCCAACACCACAGTTCAAAAGCATCAGTTCTTTGGCACTCAGCTTTCTTTATAGTCCAACTCTGGAAAAACTATAGCTTTGACTAGACAGATCTTTGTTGGCAAAGTAATATCTCTGCTTTTTAATATGCTGGGCTAGGTTAGTCATAACTTTCCTTCCAAGTAGTAAGCATCTTTTAATTTCATGGCTGCAGTCACCATCTGCAGTGATTTTGGAGCCCCTCCCCCACCCAAAAAAACCTGCCACTGTTTCCACTGTTTCCCCATCTATCTGCCGTGAAGTGATGGGACCGAATGTCATGATCTTAGTTTTCTGAATATCTTTAAACGAACACATAACTCAACAAGCACATTTTTATACATTTTTGAGTTACAGTTGTCAAAATATATATACACATTGGACAAACACTGTGTCTATCAATATTTTGAGTTTTAATGTGACAAATGGGCTTGTTTAATGTTTGCACATAGGTCGTTGAGGAATCACTGTTTTCTTCATTTAATACTGCAGGAGGCAAACAATCAATTGTGAAAGCGATTATCCAAATTAATCCCCTTGCATAGTTTCCATAACAATGTATAACGTGTTTGTACTTTGTTCCTATCATATTTATCTTGAATATATTTACTGTAATGTGATTTTCTTTCTTGTTTCTAATAAAAATAGATTTTGCATTCTATATGTCTTCACTGTTTATATTTTTCTAGTGCTTTATACCTGTTGCATTTTACAAAATTAGTTTTCCACATTAAATTGTGCAGGAGGTGATGATGGATTCTAGCTTGTTTAGGAAGAACTGAACTTCATGAAAATTTCAGAAGACAAATAGAATATCTTTTAAAATATAGTAAGGTATTTGGAGTGGTATTAGTATGTAGAAACTTAAACAGTGACTTAATCAATATTTGACTAACAAAAGAAAAAAGTAGGAAGTTCAAGTTTTGAATTGCTGTAGTTGAGTGAATAGTGAGACACTCAATTTTCTGGGAAATTCAGGAGAAGACACAAGTTTGGAAAAGGCACGAGGAGCTAGCAAGATAGTTTATGAGTATTTTAAATGTTTGATAGATCTTTTCTGTATTTACATCATAGTTAAAATTTTCAGAGATAACTGAAAAATCAAGGCATCCTTTCCTTCTCCCGAGTTTGCATGACATGGGATCATAAAATGTCACTTAGCCTCAGGTGTCTCACTAGTTATCAATAGAGAATGTCTTTCTGTTTCTCATGCTCCACTGCCTCCCAGGAGTCCTGTGTATACCTTTAAAGATTTAGCCTGAAGATAAATTTGAATGACAATGCATTTAGAAACATTATTATCTTGAAAACTACAAAATGCTTTTGTGGAGATCAAGATGTATTTTATGAACATAGGTTTCTACCAAGATGACAGTTTGCAATGAGTACTCACATGTCTGAACTCCATCAGTGACGTGTATCTCTAGCATGATATTTCAGATTATCTTTATTTCTCAGATGCACTTGGAGTGATGAATAACCAACAAACTAACAGGCAAATAAACACAGCTACTCACATATTGAAGAAATGAAACATACTATGCTATCAGATTTTACAGGGTTAGTTCTGACACCTTTGACTAAGTAAATCAATATTATCTTATTGTTTCCTTGTTCAATTTTCATGGCTTATGCCTCATCTGTCACTCTGTTCAGATATTTTGCATTTATTTGTATAATGATTTATATATATCCGTCTTCTCACTATACTGTATATCCTTGTATTTATTCCTTTCTAGTAACTAGCATTCAGCCTGACAAAGATTAGGGGCTAAATAAATATGAGTGAATGAAAGATGGACTTTATTAAACATACAGTCTGACCAGAACAAAATGCTTATGAATACCGATACTGAACTTCATGAAAATTTCAGAAGACAAATAGAATATCTTTTAAAATATAGTAAGGTATTTGGAGTGGTATTAGTATGTAGAAACTTAAACAGTGACTTAATCAATATTTGACTAACAAAAGAAAAAAGTAGGAAGTTCAAGTTTTGAATTGCTGTAGTTGAGTGAATAGTGAGACACTCAATTTTCTGGGAAATTCAGGAGAAGACACAAGTTTGGAAAAGGCACGAGGAGCTAGCAAGATAGTTTATGAGTATTTTAAATGTTTGATAGATCTTTTCTGTATTTACATCATAGTTAAAATTTTCAGAGATAACTGAAAAATCAAGGCATCCTTTCCTTCTCCCGAGTTTGCATGACATGGGATCATAAAATGTCACTTAGCCTCAGGTGTCTCACTAGTTATCAATAGAGAATGTCTTTCTGTTTCTCATGCTCCACTGCCTCCCAGGAGTCCTGTGTATACCTTTAAAGATTTAGCCTGAAGATAAATTTGAATGACAATGCATTTAGAAACATTATTATCTTGAAAACTACAAAATGCTTTTGTGGAGATCAAGATGTATTTTATGAACATAGGTTTCTACCAAGATGACAGTTTGCAATGAGTACTCACATGTCTGAACTCCATCAGTGACGTGTATCTCTAGCATGATATTTCAGATTATCTTTATTTCTCAGATGCACTTGGAGTGATGAATAACCAACAAACTAACAGGCAAATAAACACAGCTACTCACATATTGAAGAAATGAAACATACTATGCTATCAGATTTTACAGGGTTAGTTCTGACACCTTTGACTAAGTAAATCAATATTATCTTATTGTTTCCTTGTTCAATTTTCATGGCTTATGCCTCATCTGTCACTCTGTTCAGATATTTTGCATTTATTTGTATAATGATTTATATATATCCGTCTTCTCACTATACTGTATATCCTTGTATTTATTCCTTTCTAGTAACTAGCATTCAGCCTGACAAAGATTAGGGGCTAAATAAATATGAGTGAATGAAAGATGGACTTTATTAAACATACAGTCTGACCAGAACAAAATGCTTATGAATACCGAGTTCCATTTGCTTGTCAGTAACCTTCTGCCAAACTTGTGGTTCCCCTGGGAATTGAACCCAGGGCCTTCTACACGTAAAGCAGATGTGATCACCACTACAGAAATGCTGGTGGTTATTATCTTGAGGCACGGCTGTTCAGTGATTCTGCTATTAAAAGAAAATTAATTTTCTTCTCATGCAAAAATGAACTAGCCCATTCTTAGAATGCATTTTGAATTTCCTAGAAGAAAATGCACTTTGAAATGCTCCTTTCTTCTTTCTACAGTTATGTGAAATATGGCAGAGAGGGTTTCTCTTGCAGAGACGTCTCTTAACCATTCTACTCCAATAATTCTAGTAACCCAGGTCTCTAAATTAATCTTGAGAGGCTCATTCCCTGCCACTAACCTGGGAACATCTGCTTTCCAGCAAATATCTGTATTTTAGAGAAGAGTGAGGCTTATCACTGTGATTTGTTTTCCTCCCTATGAAACTAATCAAAAGCAGTTTTCATTCAAAATGGTATAAATAATCTTGTCCAGCAGGGCTTCCCGTGGTGGTTCAGACAGTAAAGTATGCGCCCGCATTGCGGGAGACCTGTGTTCCATCCCTGGGCTGGGAAGATCCGCTGGAGAAGGGAAAGGCTCCATTGCTCTAACCTGGAGAATTCCATCGACTGTACAGTCCACGGGGTAGCAAAGAGTCGGACACGATGGGGCGACTTTCACTTTTATATTGCTTTAACACTTTCACGCAAACTTATATCTGAGAGCATTTAACAGTTGTTGAAGAGGAGCTCTGTCGCCCTGGCGGGCCGCCCTCCAGGTCCACGCGGCGGGGCAGCGCCGGCCTCAACCCAGGAGAGCGTGCGGGGAGCGCGCGGGCGCCCGGCCCCTGCCGCGCGGGCTGGCGGGCGGCGGCGACGGGCGGCTCCAGGCGCGGGGACCACACGCCGCCCGCCCGCGCCCGGCCCCTTGTCCTCGCGCCGCGAAGGTCCCGCGCGGCGGCGCTGGCGGCGGGACACGGGGGGCCCTGCGCGAGTTACGGGCGCGCCTTCTGAGGCGCCATGTGAATGAAGCCTCTCGATCTGTGGCGGCCGCGCCCGCGGAAAACGACGGGAGGCGCCGACGGAGCAAAGTCAGAGGAGCAGCTCGGTTGCCGTCGAGCCTCCAGCGCGGGCCGAGGACGGCCGGACTCCCGCCGCGGGAGGAGCCAGTTCCGCTGAGGCGCCCGGGCGCCCCTTTCCTCCCCCTTCCGAGGCTGCTCCCGCTCCGGAGCCAGACCTCGGCGCGGGCGCGCGGTCCGGGCGGCGGCCGGAGGCTGAAGACGCCGCAGCCCGAGGCCCGGGGCGGGGGGCGCGGCCTGAGGGCGGAGCGCGGCGGCCGCCCGGGGCGGGGGTGCTCCCCCGGGGTGCGGCTTTCGGGGACTGGGTGCGGCGAGGGCGCGTCCGGGAGCTCGGGGGCCCGCGGGGTCGGGGGGCTGCGGTGTCCGTCCCGGGCTCCGGCCGCGGCTGAGTTTTGGGGGAGAGCGAGCCTGCGCCCCGGGGGGCGGTGCGGTGGGGACCGGGGCATTTTCGTTCCTAACTTTCTCTCAGGTCGAGGAGTCAAGAACTGAAACATCGATGGCTTTTTGGCTTTGAGGAGCTGCAAGATCCGATGATTCCTCACGTGAGTTAACTATTTGGACCTTAATGTTCGACGACGAGTCTCTCTCACAGCGTTTAACTTTGCTAATTATGGCTTTCTTTTTATAAATGTCTATGTTTTCCCTCTAGACAGATCTGTCAATGTTATTTTTAAAGTTCCTGGCCGGGATGTCATTCTGAGAAAACGCCTGTTCGCCTCAGCTGAACATAGATAGTATCCCATCCTTTCCTCTGGTCTGAGTTTGGATTTGCTTCCGTACTTGCTGCTTCTGACCTTCTTTTGTCCTGCCGGCGAGAGCAGGGCTCCCGTCTCTTGGCGATTTCCATCTCCGGCTCTCTATTGAGATCCCCGCTCTGTTCATGGTAGGTGGAGGTAGTGTCTGGGCTCTCCACGCAGTCTCTGTTGACAGCCCATGGTGGGAGGGATTCCCTCCTTCCCGTGGTGGGAGTGGGGGTTCCAGCTCCCCATGTTCTTATTAATAAGGTTTGAGAAATGTTCATTCATCCGTAACATCACTGGCCACCCACCAAGAGATACACCTTCAGCTGGCAAATTTAAAAAATACATTCTCTTTGCTCTCAAGCAGTCAAAAGGGTGTAACATCAGACGTGGAAATGTGCATTTGTATAAACATTTATAAATGGTTGAAATGTGTACTAAAATTGTATGCATGATTATACTGCAAAACTGCAAATATGTTCCTTACTGTTTAGTTAAAAATCAGCTGGGGAGCTTATATCACAAAATAATAAAGATAAATAAATATGATAGGTTATAATTTAAAATTATAAAATGCAGTGTTGCTTTTAGTGTGATTCATTATAGTCTATTCATATTAAAAATTTTCATAAAGTATATAAAAATTTAATACGTACTGAAAACCTATGGTGATATTAAAGATTCAGTTCATTATTCAACATTTTATTTTAGTAACATTAATATAAAATTGGATGATTTAAGAAAGTATAATCTTGATATGGATTATAAGGAAGAATTTATTAATAAAATGAAAATAAACATAACAATCAAGGGTCAGAGTTAGAAATGATGTTATTGAAGTACAGATATGTTTGTTGAAAAAACATCTCTCCCATGTCTTAGTTTAAACTTGGACGAAGTAGACATTGTCACTAAAATCCATTAAAATAGTTTAGCTCCTTAACCAGGATCTGTATTTCACTATATATTAGTTGCTGCTGCTGCTACTGCTGCTAAGTCGCTTCTGTCATATCGGACACTGTGTGACCCCACAGACGGTAGCCCACCGGGCTTCCCCTTCCCTGGGATTCTCCAGGCAAGAACACTGGAGTGGGTTGCCATTTCCTTTTCCAATGCATGAAAGTGAAAAGTGAAAGTGAAGGCCCTCAGTCACATCCAACTCTTAGTGATCCCATGGATTGCAGCCCACCAGGCTCCTCCGTCCATGGGATTTGCCAGGCAAGAGTACTGGAGTGGGGTGCCATTGCCTTCTCCAGTTATGATCATGAAAAACACATTTTCTAATTCAATAATTTTAAAGCTATTTGTCTCTTTACCACAAATGTGATGGCGAGTGGAAATTTTGGCTGAAAGTACCAATCTGTTGCTCTTAAGTCTGCACTGAAACAAGACTTGGAAACAATTCAAGCTCTCTTCAATATATGCCATCTCCCTTCCTTCCCATTCCTATCACAAAGCAGTTTCACAGTCTAAGGGGGGATTAATATTGGTGTAAGTAGATAAATAATTTTGATAAAGAAATAATGAATGAGTGTGTTCCACTTATATACTTCCCCACCTCAAATTATGTTTCATTCAACCCCTGGCTTCAAATACGCTGATTGTTCATGGCTAAGTATTTTGAAGAAACAAAATGTGATGGGTTTAAAGGACTAAGCTTGCAAAGTACAATAGTAATTTTTCCTCTATACAATTCTCCAGTTAATTAAGACCTAGATAATTTTGAGGGAAATTATGTCACATTGTAACCCAAAGAAGATGGAAAATGGGATGAAAAAGTACAGACATTCAACTTCTTAATGTTAGATTGGGCTTCCTAGTGGCTCAGACTATAAAGAATCTGCCTGCAATGCGGGAGACCCATGTTCCATCCCTGGGTTGGATAGATCCCCTGGAAAAAGGAATGGCTTACCCACTCCAGTATTCTTCCCTGGAGAAGTCCATGGATAGAGGAGCCTAATGGGCTAAAGTCCATGAGGTTGCAAAGTGTTGGACACCACAGTGTGATTATAAATAAACGTAAAAAGTCGAAGCTGGATGGGACGAGACCTAGAGTTCAGTTGCTCCGTGGTGTACTCTTTGAGACCCCATGGACTGCAGTGCACAAGTCTTTCTTATCCATCACCAACTCTCAGAGATTGCTCAAACCCATGTCTATCACCTTGGTGATGCCATCCAACCACCTCATCCTCTGTCCACCCTCTCTGTCTTCAATCTGTCACAGCATCAGGGTATTTTTCAGTGAGTCGGTTCTTCACATCAGGTGGCAAAAGTATTGGAGCTGCAGCTTCAGCATCAGTCCTTCCAATAAATATTCAAGATTCATTTCCTTTAGAATTGACTGGTCTGATCTCCTTGCAGTCCAAGGGACTCTCAAGAGTGTTCTCAAACACTACAGTTCAAAAGCATCAGTTCTTTGGCACTCAGCTATCTTTATGGTCCCAGTTCTCACATCCATGCATGCCTACTGGAAAAACAATAGCATTGACTAGACTGACGTTTGTCGGCAAAGTAATGTCTATGCTTTTGAATATGCTGTCAAACACTACAGTTCAAAAGCATCAGTTCTTTGGCACTCAGCTATCTTTATGGTCCCAGTTCTCACATCCATGCATGCCTACTGGAAAAACAATAGCATTGACTAGACTGACGTTTGTCGGCAAAGTAATGTCTATGCTTTTGAATATGCTGTCTAGGTTGAATCATAGCTTTTCTTCCAAGGAGCAAGTGTCTTTTTAATTTCATAGCTGCAGTCACCATCTGCAGTGATTTTGAAGCCCAAGAAAATAGTCTGTCACTGTTTCTATTCCTTCCCCAACTATTTGCCATGAAGTTATGGGACCAGATATGATGATCTTTGTTTTTTGAATGTTACATTTTAAGCCAGCTTTTTCACTCTCTCCTTTCACTTTCATGAAGGGGCTCTTTAGTTCCTTTTCACTTTCTGCCATAAGGGTGATGTCTTCTCCATATCTGAGCTTATTGATATTTCTCCTGGCAATCTTGATTCCAGCTTGTGCTTCATCAAGCTCAGCATTTTGCATGATGTACTTTGCATCAGTTCAGTTCAGTTCACTCACTCCATCATATCAGACTCTCTGCAACCCCATGGACTGCAGCATGCCAGGCCTCCCTGTCCATCGCCAACTCCTAGAGTTTACTCAAACCCAGGTCCATTGAGTCAGTGATGCCTTCCAGCCATCTCATCCTCTGTCGTCCCCTTCTCCTCCTGCCTTCAATCTTTCCCAGCATCAGAGTGTTTTCAAATGAGTCATTTCTTTGCATCGGGTGGCCAAAGTATTGGAGTTTTAGCTTCAGCATCAGTCCTTCCAATGACTATTCAGGACTGATTTCCTTTAGTTACATAAGCAGAGGGACAGTAGGCAGCCTTGATGTACTCCTTTCCCAGTATGGAACCAGTCCGTTGTTCCATGTCCGGCTCTAAATGTTTTTCCTGCATACAAATTTCTCTGGAGGCAGGTGAGGTTGTCTGGTAATCCCATGTCTTTTAAGAATTTTCCACAGTTTTTCATGATCCAGAAAGTCAAAGGGTTTGGTGTAGTCAATAAAGCAGAAGTAAATGTTTTTCTGGAACTCTCTGCTTTTTCTATGATCCAGCAGATGTTGGCAATTTGCTCTCTAGTTCCTCTGCCTTTTCTAAATCCAGCTTGAACATCTGGAAGTTCACAGTTCATGTTCTCTTGAAGCCTGCTTAGAGAATTTCGAGTATTACTTTGCTAGCATGTGAAATGAGTCCAGTTGTGTGGTAGTTTGAACATCTTTGGCATTGCCTTTCTTTGGGAATTGGAATGAAAACTGACCTTTTCCAGTCCTTTGGCCACTGCTGAGTTTCCAATTTTGCTGCCATATTGAGTCCAGCAGTTTCACAACATCATCTTTTAGCATTTGAAATAGCTCAGCTGGAATCCCATTATCTCCAATAGCTTTGTTCGTAGTGATGCTTCCTAAGGCCCACTTGACTTCACCCTCCAAGATGTCTGGCTCTAGGTGAGTGATCACACCATTGTAGTTATCTGGGTCATGAAGATCTTTTTGTATAGTTCTTCTGTGTATTCTTGCCACCTCTTCTTAATAGCTTCTGCTTCTGTTAGGTCCATACCATTTCTGTCCTTTATTTTGCCCATCTTTGCCTGAAATGATCCCTTGGTATCTCTAATTTTCTTGAAGAATTCTCTATTTCTTTGCATTGCTCACTGAGGAATGCTTTCTTATCTTTCCTTTCTATTCCTTGGAACTCTGCATTCAGATGGGCATTGCTTTCCTTTTCTCCTTTGCCTTTTGCTTCTCTTCTTTTCTCAGTTATTTCTAAGGCCCCCTCAGAGGCCTTTTTGCATTTTGCAAAAATGTGTTTTGTTTTGTTTTGTTTTGTTTGCCTTTTTGCAACCATTTTGCCTTTTTGCCTTTCTTTTTCATGGGGATGGTCTTGATCACCGCCTCCTGTACAATGTCCCAAACCTCTGTCCATATTTCTTCAGGCACTCTCAGATCTGATCCCTTGACTCTATTTGTCACTCCTACTGTATACTTGTGAGGGATGTGATTTAGGTCATAACTGAATGGCCTAGTGGTTTTCCCTCCCCTCTTCAATTTAAGTCTGAATTTTGTGAAAAGGAGTTCATGAGCTGAGCCACATTTAGCTCCTTTTTTGGTTTATGCTGACTGTATAGAGCTTCTCCATCTTTGGCTGCAAAGACTAAAATCAATCTGATTTTGGTATTGACCATCTGGTGATGTCCATATGTAGAGTCATCTCTTGTGTTGTTAGAAGAGGGTGTTTGCTATGACCAGTGCATTCTTTTTGCAAAACTCTGTTACCTTTGCCCTGCTTCATTTTGTACTCCAAGGCTATGTTTGTCTGTTACTCTAGGTATCTCTTGACTTCCTACTTTTGCATTCCAATCTCCTATGATGAAAAGGACCACTTTTTTGGGTGTTAGTTCTAGAAGGTCTTGTAGATCTTCACAGAACTGTTCAACTTCAGCTTCTTCAGCATTACTGATTGGGGCATAGACTTGGATTACTGTGATATTGAGTGGCTTGCTTTTGAGAGGAACAGAGATCATTCTGTGATTTTTGAGATCGCACCCCAGTACTGCATTTTGGACTCTTGCTGACTATGAAGGCCACTCTGTTTCTTCTGAGGGATTTTTGCCCACAGTAGTAGATATAATGGTCATCTGAATTAAATTTGCCCATTGCAGTCCATTTTAGTTCACTGATTCCTAAAATGTTGATGTTCACTCTTTCCATTTCCTGTTTGACCACTTCCAATTTACCTTGATCTATGGCCCAAATATTCCAGGTTCCTTTGCAATGTTGTTCTTTGCAGTATCTGACTTTACTTCCATCACCAGTCACCTCCACAGCTGGGCATTTTTTTCTGTTTGGCTGCTTCCCTTCATTCTTTCTGGAGTTATTTCTCCACTCATCTCTGGTAGCATATTGTGTACCTACTCTCCTTAGAAGTTCATCTTTCAATGCCATGTCTTTTTGGCTCTTCATATTGTTCATGGGGTTCTAAAGGCAAGAATACTGGTTTGCCATTCTTTTCTCCAGAGGACGACATTTTGTTGAACTCTCCACTATGACCCATCCATCTTGGGTGGCTCTACATGGCTCATAGTTTCATTGAGTTAGACAAGGCTGTGGTCCATGTGATCAGTTTGATTAGTTTTCTGCAATTGTGGTTTTGATTCTGTCTGCCCTCCAAGGGATAAAGATAAGAGGCTTATGGAAGCTTCCCGATGGGAGAGACTGATTTTGGGGGAAACTGGGTCTTGTTCTTTTGGGCGGGGTCATGTTTAATCAGTCTTTAATCCAATTTTCTCTTAATTTGGGTTTCTTTGTTCTTTCCCATTGTTTGGTCTGAGGCCAAACTATGGTAGGGGTAATGAAGATAATAGCGACTTCCTTCAAAAGGAGTTGTGCATGCACTGTTGTATTCAGTGCCCCTGACCCTGCAGCAGGCCACTGTCGACCCATGCCTCCACCAGAGATTTATGGTCACTCACAGGCAAGTCTGGCACAGTCTCTTGTGGGGACGCTGTTCCTTTCTCCTGGCTCCTGGTGTGCATGCACAAGATCTTCTTTGTGCCCTCGAGAGTCTGTTTCCCCAGTCCAGGGGAAGTTCTGTAATCAAATCCCACTTGCCTCCAAAGTCCAATTCCCTGGGGTTCTCAGTGCTTTTGCCAGACCCCCCAGGTTGGAAAATCTGCTATGGGTCCTAGAACTTTCTTAACAGTTCTAGAAGACTTAGAGTGTTAATGTATTTGTTAAAATTTAAGATTAACCCAGAGAAAATTTAAAGATAATAAAACACATAGCATGTGTCTCTGGGAAGGAAGATGGTAATATTTATGTGTATATAATACTGAGTTCCAGCTTGTAACTCAGCCTGCCCAGCATTTCTGTGATGTCCTCCGCATATAGTTTGAACAGACAGGGTGACCGCAGCCAGCCATGTGGTACTCCTTTCTCTGTCTTGAACCAGTCAGTTTCCCACACAGCATTCTCACTGCTGTTTCTTGAACCACATTCAGGTTTCTCAGGAGACAGGTAAGATGGTCTGGTATTCCCATCTCTCTAAGAGCTTTACACAGTTTGTCATGATCCCCACAGTCAAAGGCTTTAGTGAAGTTGATGAAAAAGAGATAGATGTTTTTCTGAAATTCCCTTACTTTCTCTATAATCCAATGAATGTTGGCAGTTTGACCTCTAGTTCCTCTTCCTTTTCTAAACCCAGCTTGGACATCTGGAAAGTTCTTGGTTCACATAATGCTGAAGCCTAGGATGCAGGATTTTAAGCATGACCTTACTAGCATGGGAGATGAGAGCAACTGTCTGATGGCTAGCACATTTTTGGTACTATCCTTCTTGGCAGTTGTGATGAAGATTGACCTTTTCCAGTCCTGTGGCCACTGCTGGGTCTTCCAGATCTGCTGACATAAGGAATGCAAAACCTTGCTGGCATCATCCTTTAGGGGTTTGAATTGTTCTTCTGGAATTTCATTACATCTACTAGCTTTGTTAGCAGCAGTGCTTCTTAAGGCCCACTTGACTTTGACCTCCAGAATGTCTGGCTCTAGGTCTCTAACCACACCGTCATAGTCATCTGGTTCATTAAGATCTTTTTTATACAGTTTTTCCATGTAATTTTTCCATCTTGATCTCTTCAGTGTCTACTAGGTCTCTACCATTTTTATCCTTCACTGTGCCCATCTTTGGATATAATGGTCCCTTGATGTTTCCAAGTTTCCTGAAGAGATCTCTAGTCTTTCCCCTTTTGTTGTGTTCTTTTATTATTAAAAACTGTTCATTGAAGAAGGCCTTCTTGTCTCTGCTAGCTCTTCTTTGAAACTCTGCATTTAATTGGATTTACCTTTCCCTCTTTCGCTTGCTTTTCACTTCATTCTTCTGCTGTTTGTAAAGCCTCCTCAGATAATCACTTTGCTTTCTTGCTTTTCTTTTTCCTTGAGATAGTTTTGTTTTCTGCCTCCTGTACAATATGACAGACCTCTGTCCATAGTTCTTCAGGCACACAGTTAAGTAGATTTAATCCCTTGAATCTATCTGTTACCTCTATTGCAAATTCATATGGGATTTGATTTAAGTCATGCCTGACTAACCTAGCATTTTTCCCAGTTTTCTTTAGTTTAAGCCTGAATTTTTCAATGAACAGCTGATCACCTGAGCCACAGTCAGCTCCGGCTTGTTTGTGCTCACTGTACAGATTCTCCATCTTGGGCTACATAGAATGTAATCAGTTTGATTTTGCTATTGATCATTTGGTGATATCCATGTGTAAAGTCATCTCTTGTGTTGTCCAAAAAGGGTGTTTTCTATGTCTAGTGCATTCTCTTGACAGAATTCAAGAGCCTCTTGATGAGGGTGACAGAGAGGAGTGGACGAGCCAGCTTAAGACTAAGTATTTAAGTAACCAAGATCATCGCATCTGGGCCCATTACTGCACAGCAAATAGAAGGGGAAAAGGTGGAAGCAGTGATAGATTTCCTCTTCCTGTGCTCTAAAATCACTGCAGATGGTGACTGCAGCCATGACATCATAAGACGATTGCTTCTTGGCAGGAAAGCAATGACAAACCTGGATTCTGTGTTGAATAGCAGACATTACTCTGCTGACAAAGTCTGTATAGTCCAGGCTATGGTCTTCCCAGTCGTAACGTACAGTTGTGAGAGCTGGACCTTAAGGAAGGTAGAACATCAGTGAATTAATGCCTTTGAATTATGGTGCTGGAAGACACCTGAAAGTCCCTTGAACAGCAGGGAGATCAAACCAGTCAATCTTATGGGAGATCAACCCTGAGTGTTCACTGGAAGAACTGATGCTGTAGCTGAAGCTCCAGTGATTTGGTCACCTAATGCAAGCATGACTTGTTGGAAAAGCCCCTGATGCTGCGAAAGATTGTGTGTAGAAGGAGAATAGGGCATCAAAGGATGAGATGCCTGGACAGCATCACGGATGCAATGAACATGAACTTGGGCAAACTCTGGGAGATGGTGAGGGACAAGGGGGCCTGTTGTGCTGCAGCCCATGGGGTTGCAAAGAGTTGGACACAACTGGAAACAAATCCTATGCTAGTATATATATGACTGTTTAAACATGCATACATTTTCAGACATATTTAGGTATATCTATTTACATATATATTCTACAGGTCATTCTCTGCCAATCAGAATGTTTGTGATTTTGGAATTGTCATTGGGTATTTTATTCTAAATATAAAGAACAAGCTCTTTTTTCCTATATTTAAGCCCTAAGAGACTATTTGAAAAATAGCTCAAGCTAATTAGCAATGACCCAAAAGTAAAGGAAAAAATAACTCTTAGACTGAGTTGGTTATTGCAGCACCTCTGAAGGGTCCAGAGGCATTCATACAAAATATTTAGGACTGGAACGGTTTTGTTTTTGTTAGATTGTTTTAATGTGCCAGATCTCTTTAACACTTAGTAACTTACACAATTGCAGTCACTCTTTGAAAGTGCAAAATAATGTTTTATTCTCAAATAACTTTACATCTTCTACTTGGTTGACTGATCATACCAGATAATGGGGGTTCAGTTCAGTTCAGTTCAGTCTCTCAGTCGTGTCCGACTCTTTGCAACCCCATGAATCGCAGCACGCCAGGCCTCCCTGTCCATCACCATCTCCCGCAGTTCACTCAGACTCACATCCATCGAGTCAGTGATGCCATCCAGCCATCTCATCCTCGGTCGTCCCCTTCTCCTCCTGCCCTCAATGCCTCCCAGCATCAGAGTCTTTTCCAATGAGTCAACTCTTTGCATGAGGTGGCCAAAGTACTGGAGTGTCAGCTTTAGCTTCATTCCTTCCAAAGAAATCCCAGGGTTGATCTCCTTCAGAATGGGCTGGTTGGATCTCCTTGCAGTCCAAGGGACTCTCAAGAGTCTTCTCCAACACCACAGTTCAAAAGCATCAATTCTTCGGCACTCAGCCTTCTTCACAGTCCAACTCTCACATCCATACATGACCACAGGAAAAACCATAGCCTTGACTAGACGGACCTTAGTTGGCAAAGTAACGTCTCTGCTTTTGAAAATGCTATCTAGGTTGGACATAACTAATGGGGGTGGAGGGATCAATTCATTACTCTTAAGATTCAGAAAGCACTATGCTCAGGCACAATATATAAGACCTATGACAAAGATGATGTATATTGCTATACACTGTTCTTTAATAAAATATACTTTTATTATTGAAAATAGTATAAATGACTAAAATATATTTTTATCATTTAAAAATTAAAATTGTTATCTATTTGCATAGGAAAACTGAGGCAAAGAATGACTAAAACTCCCTCAGCCATAGATATTAGACTTCAGAAGAAATGCACTTAGGTTATTTAAAGATTGACTGCAATCATTTTCTTAAAACTTTGTGCATGCAAGTCTGAAGGGAAAATGGTGTAGTAGTAGTGATAACACTGTGTTGAACAATAGTGTAGATTTGTGCTTTTTAATACATTGAATATGTTTTAGTTCAAATGTTTAATACATTGAAAAAGCCCTCACCCTGAAGTCAAATCAATTTAAGTTTTGTAATGGGTGGAATACAGTTATTAAAAATTTCCTTCTTATCCCCTGCCTTTTAGTATGAAAATTAGATTCAATCTATATTCCTGTGATATTTAGAATTTTATTGGAAACAAAGCAGCAATAAAACAACTGATTTGAATAACCAACCTGCTTCAGTGTGAAAAAATTAATGTGAAGTACTGGAGAAGTGGTGTTGAATATATGCTGCATCTTTTGTAAGTTAACTAATTACACTGTTTAAAACTGTCTACAGACAGTTCAGTTCAGTCCATCAGTCGTGTCCGACTCTGCGACCCCATGAATTGCAGCACACCAGGCCTCCCTGTCAATCAGCAACTCCCAGAGTTCACGCAAATTCCTGTCCATCAAGTCGGTGATGCCATCCAGCCATCTCATCCTCTGTCGTCTCCTTCTCCTCCTGCCCCCATTCCCTCCCAGCATCAGAGTCTCTTCCAATGAGTCAATTCTTCGCATGAGGAGCCAGAGTATTGGAGTTTCAGCTTTAGCATCAGTCCTTCCAAAGAACACCCAGGACTGATCTCCTTTAGAATGGACTGGTTGGATCTCCTTGCAGTCCAAGGGACTCTCAAGTGTTCTCTAATGCCACAGTTCAAAATCATCAATTCTTCGGTGCTCAGCTTTCTTCACAGTCCAACAGTCACATCCATACATGACCACTGGAAAAACCATAGCCTTGAGTAGACGGGCCTTTGTTGGCAAACTAATGTTTCTGCTACTGAATATGCTATCTTGATTGGTCATAACTTTCCTTCCAAGGAGTAAGCATCTTTTAATTTCATGGCTGAAATCACCATCTGCAGTGATTTTGGAGCCCCCCAAAAATAAAGTCTGCCATGGTTTCCCAATCTATTTTCCATGAAGTGATGGGACCAGATGCCATGATCATAGTTTTCTGAAAGTGGAGCTTTAGCCCAACTTTTTCACTCTCCTCTTTGACTTTCATCAAGAGGCTTTTGAGTTCCTCTTCACTTTCTGCCATAAGGGTGGTGTCATCTGCATATCTGAGGTTATTGATATTTCTCCCAGCAATCTTGATTCCAGCTTGTGTTTCTTCCAGTCCAGCGCTTCTCATGATGTACTCTGCATAGAAGTTAAATAAGCAGGGTGACAATATACAGCCTTGTGCTTCTTTTCCTATTTGGAAACAGTCTGTTGTTCTATATCCAGCTCTAACTGTTGCTTCCTGACCTGCATATAGGTTTCTCAAGAGATAGATCAGATGGTCTGGTATTCCCATCTCTTTCTGAATTTTCCAGAGTTTATTGTGATCCATACAGTCAAATGCTTTGGCATAGTCAATAAAGCAGAAATAGATGTTTTTTCTGGAACTCTCTTGCTTTTTCCATGATTCAGCAGATGTTGGCAATTTGATCTCTGGTTCCTCTGCCTTTTCTAAAGCCAGCTTGAACATCAGGAATTTCACAGTTCACGTATTGCTGAAGCCTGGCTTGGAGAATTTTGAGCATTTATTTTACTAGCGTGTGAGATGAGCGCAATTGTGTGGTAGTTTGAGCATTCTTTTTCATTGCCTTTCTTTGGGATTGGAATGAAAACTGACCTGTTCCAGGCCTGTGGGCACTGCTGAGTTTTCCAAATTTGCTGGCATATTGAGTGCAGCATTATCACAGCATCATCTTTCAAGTTTTGAAATAGCTCAACTGGAATTCCATCACCTGCACTAGCTTTGTTCGTAGTGATGCTTTCTAAGGCCCACTTGACTTCACATTCCAGGATGTCTGTCTCTAGATGAGTGATCACACCATCGTGATTATCTGGGTCATGAAGATCTTTTTTTGTACAGTTCTTCTGTGTATTCTTGCCACCTCTCCTTAATATCTTCTGTTTCTGTTAGGTCCATACCATTTCTGTCCTTTATCGAGCCCATCCTTGCATGAAATGTTCCCTTGGTATCTCTAATTTTCTTGAAGAGATCTCTAGTCTTTCCCATTCTGTTCTTTTCCTCTATTTCTTTGCATTGATCTCTGAAGAAGGCTTTCTTATCTCTTCTTGCTATTCTGTGGAACGCTGCATTCAGATGCTTATATCTTTCCTTTTCTCCTTTGCTTTTCGCCTCTCTTCTTTTCACAGCTATCTGTAATGCCTCCCCAGACAGCCATTTTTCCAGTGATCATGTATGGATTTGAGAGTTGGACTGTGAAGAAAGCTGAGCACCGAAGAATTGATGCCTTTGAACTGTGATGTTGGAGAAGACTCTTGAGAATCCCTTGGACTGCAAGGAGATCCAACCAGTCCATTTCAAAGGAGATCAGTCCTGGGTGTTCTTTGGAAGGACTGATGCTAAAGCTGAAATTCCAGTACTTTGGCCACCTCATGTGAAGTGTTGACTCTTTGGAAGAGACTCTGATGCTGGGAGGGATTGGGGGCAGGAGAAGAGGACAACAGAGGATAAGATGGCATCATCCCTCTCGATGGACGTGAGTTTGAGTGATCTCCGGTAGTTGGTGATGGTCAGGGAGGCCTGGTGTGCTGCAGTTCATGTGGTCGCAAAGAGTGGGACATGACTGAAGACTGAACTGACTGAACTAACCCTCCTTAAGTTTCAATGGGCAGATCCAAACAGTTGCGGATAAGAGAAAGGAGGGGATATAAAAACAGAGGAGAAACAATCAAATGGTGGTACAGCCTTAGGGCAAGATGTGGTTCCTACTCAAGGAAAACCCATAACAATATCTATGAGTTCTTCTGTGGAACTGGGATCCCTACCCAGGTGGAAGATGATAACTTTAGGATGAGCACAAGATTCCTGGAACACCACCCTGTTGCCTCACCCCAAATTTTGCATTCCTTTTCTGGGGACCAGTGATAACCATCTTGTTAGGTGTACTGTTTGGCCCCTATCTGTTTCATCTCTGACAGGGCCCGAGAGTTTTAGACTAAATTGCTGTTACCACAGGATGGAAGCCAGTTTCAGATACAGAATACCTCAACTTAGATCAGGTGGAGACTTTTACTCTGCTAGGCAGAACTACATGCATGAACAGCAGGAAGAAGTTACAGAAGAAAGATACCTCTGTCCCAGTTCCCAAGAAGTCTCTCAGGGGACAGTTGTTTGGGGAAGCTCACTGACTGAAATGACCTACACTTCCCAGGTACCATAGTGACCATTTGCATGAATTGTTTTATGACAGGAGGTCCTGGTAAGGAACATGGAACTAATAAACCACCACCAACTGGAAGAATTTGGGAAAGGTCAAAAGGAGACACCACATGTCTGACCACCTCCCTGAATCCTTCTCACTGGCATCCATTTTGGCCGAGCAATGCATGCACAACGAGGAAGGGCTCTGAGTCAAAATGATTGGTCAGTGACAACCTGGAAATTCATCCCATCACCATAAAACTCAAGACTGGGAGCCACGTGGCAGAGCAGTTCTCCTGGGTTCCCTTACCCTACCGCTCTCCACCTGGGTACCCCTTCCCAATAAAATCTCTTGCTTTGTCAACACATGTGTCTCCTCAGACAATTCATTTCTGAGTGTTAGCCAAGAGCCCCATTTGGGCCCTGGAAACAGAAGTCCTTCCTGCAACAGAAGGACCGATGCTGAAGCTGAAGCTCAATACTTTGGTCACCTGATGCAAAAAGCGGACTCATTAGAAAAGACCCTTATGATGGGAAAGATTGAAGGCAGGAGAAGAGTTCGACAAAGGACAAGATGGTTGGATGGAATCACCAACTCAATGGACATGAGCTTGAGCAAGCTCCAGGAGATGGTGAAGGACAGGAAAGACTGGCATGCTGAAGTCTGCAGTCCATGGGGTTACACAGAGTTGGACACGACTGAGCGACTGAACAAAAGCAACAAAAACACACATAAACAGAACCACACACACACCTCCCATACATATTAGAAAATATATTAGTTTCATTCTAATAGTATTAGATATATTTTAACGCAAAATATATGCAAATGTTAGTGTTTGATGTCATTGAATATAGTGTAGTGGTAGTTCCAAGAGGTTGTCCCTCTACAAATGCAGTAAAAGCAAATGAAAGTATGCTTAATTCTTAATTAAAAAAAAGGTCAAATGCTGAGTTTTGATGTTTAGTCACTAAGTCATGTCTGACCCTTTTGCGACCTCATGGACTATAGCTCACCAGGCTTCTCTGTCCGTGGAATTTCCTGGGCAAGAATACTGAAGTGGGTTGTCATTTCCTTCACCGGGGAATCTTCCCAACCCAGGGGTCAAACCTGCCTCTCCTGTAATTGTACGCAAATTCATTACCACTGAGCCACCAAAGGCTTATAGCAACCAAGTAAAAGCCTAATCAAGAAGGCAACTTAGAAATAGTTGGGGAGCTTTGAAGTGTTTTTACTTGCCTTTGTCCTACCTCTTTCCTGGCTCCAAAATGGTCTTGAAATGACAACCGGTATTCCAATATGTCATTCTGGTCCCTGGCTCCAGAGGAAGCAAATTTGAACTTATTCTCAAATAGTTATTTGTATCCATTTTAGTCTAATGCCTACCTATAGGACTGACAAAAGCACTTGCCTCTGCTTCACCTGATCCAGAACTTCCTCAGGGCAGAAAAGTGGCTACTCAGAGGGCATTTTTCAGAAAATGTGGAAGGCAAATGAAGAACCCACTGCTGCATAGAGCAAATGATTACAACTCGAGGAATAATAACAAACTGCTAGAAGTCTGAGAGGAAAATTTGTGAAGAAAGAGTCTTTGAAGAAATGATATTGAACATCTCACATGAGTATTAGGGAATATAGAAATTTATGTGCATGCCCAGAGAAAGATTTGTGTTAAAATCAAACAAACCAAAGAACCTGAAACGACTCTAAACTGTTACCTCAGACTGCTCTTTAGGTGCTGCACAAATAGGAAGTAAATACTGAGCAAGGTCGGTAACTGGGCAGCTAAGGATAAAGGAGTGTTGCAACAAAGAGCCAGTGTGCAAAGACTAAGAGAATTTGGGGTTCTGTTTTCATTTATAAGCATCCAAAGACATCACTCAACATCACCTACCCAAAAGAAGAAAGACTGCAGACCACACATATCAATGAATACATACTTCACAAACATAGATTACAAAACTCATTAAAAAACCTACCAATTACAAAGCAGAGAAAGCAACACCAAAAAATTTCAAGGTGGCAGAGGAATCTAATTTCCAGAATTAACAAGTCTAAAATTTAAAATGTTCAGGTTTCAACAAAAAATAATGAAGCATGTTTAAAAAAAAAAAAAAAAGTCCGCCCCACTCATAGAAAAATTAACCAAAATTGTCTCTGTGGAAGTATAGACACTGGACTTACTAGAAAAAGACTCTATTGTCTTATAGTCAAAGAGGTAAAGTGAACTATGGACAAAACTAAAGGACATTATGCAAATAATGCCTCAAGAAAGATAGATATCAATAAAGAGAGAAGCTATACAAAAGGAACCAAACAAAAATTCTGGAGTTAAAAGTATAAAAGGTACAAAATGATTGTATAGTTTGTCTCTCTACAAACACAGTAAAAGTAAACAGAAAATATCAGAATTGATTTTGCTTAACTCTTGAAAAAAGTCAAAGGCTTATAGCAATCAATAAATATCAAATCAAGAAGGCAAATTAAAAGAAGTTGGAGAGCTTTGAACTATTTTTTATAAAATAAAAAAAAAAATCACTAGAGAATTTCAACAAGAGATTTAAGGAAGACAAAAGTGTATATATATAAAAGAGATCAATTGCAGTTATCCAGTCTGAGGAGCAGAAAGAAAAACTAATAGAGACAAAAAAAAAAAAAAAAAAGCATAAAAGGCTTGTAAGACATCATCAAACTTACTGATAATGCAGACTAGGAGTTCCAGTGGGAGAGGAAAAAGTGACACAGTATATGACGATACGATGGCTGAAAGCTTCCTAATTTGATGGAAGATATGATTTTACACAAATAGGATATGTAATGAACTCCAAGAAGAATGAATACAACAGTATCCACATTGAGACACATTCTAATCAAACTGTCAAAAGACAAAGAGAGCATCCTGAAATCAAAAGGAGAGAGGCTACTTATCACAAACAAGTTGTTGACAACATTGTATCAATTTCTTAGCAAAAATGATGGAGGCCAGAAAGCTGTGGGGTGGCATTCCTAAACTGCTGGATAATAGCAACAAAATAATCCACTGAATTCCATATCTGATTAGCAAAACTTCAAAATCAATAAGAAATTTAAGCAGTTTATAGGATATGGAACTATATTCAATATTTTCCAATAACCTACAATGAAAAATAATCTGAAAAAGAATATACATATATAGAGACACATATATGTAAACACACAACTGAAGCACTTTGCTGTAAACCTGTTTCTAACACAGAACTGTAAGTCAACCAGACTTCAATTTAAAAAAAAAATCAAGGTAAACAAAAGTTCAAGGAATTTGTTGTTTGTAGACCTGCCCTACAAGAATGCAAAAAGAAGTCTTCCAGACGTAAACACAAGGACACTAGACAGCAACTTGAAGCCATACATCAAAATAAAGAGGACTGGTGGAGATAACTGCATAACTAAATGCAAACTCAATTATTATAATATTTCTTGTTTAAAATCTCTCTGCTTGTCCCTATATGATTTAAAGGACCAAGGCATAACATAGACATCAGTTCAGTTCAGTTCAGTCGCTCGTCGTGTCCAACTCTTTGTGACCCCATGAATCGCAGCACACCAGGCCTCCCTGTTCATCACCATCTCTCGGAGTTCACGCAGACTCACGTCCATCGAGTCCGTGATGCCATCCAGCCATCTCATCCTCGGTTATCCCCTTCTCCTCCTGCCCCCAATCCCTCCCAGCATCAGAGTCTTTTCCAATGAGTCAACTCTTCACATGAGGTGGCCAAAGTACTGGAATTTCAGCTTTAGCATCATTCCTTCCAAAGAAATCCCAGGGTTGATCTCCTTCAGAATGGGCTGGTTGGATCTCCTTGCAGACTAAAGGACTCTCAAGAGTCTTCTCCAACACCACAGTTCAAAAGCATCAATTTTTCAGTGCTCAGCCTTCTTCACAGTCCAACCCTCACATCCATACATGACCACAGGAAAAACCATAGCCTTGACTAGACAGACCTTAGTCGGCAAAGTAATGTCACTGCTTTTGAATATACTATCTAGGTTGGTCATAACTTTTCTTCCAAGGAGTAAGTATCTTCTAATTTCATGGCTGCAGTCACCATCTGCAGTGATTTTGGAGCCCCAAAAAATAAAGTCTGACACTGTTTCCACTGTTTCCCCATCTATTTCCCATGAAGTGATTATGTTAATGCATATATAATATATAAATATGCAATTTATGATGACAACAAAACATCAAGCCCTGTCTCTCACCATGATTGTGTTTGGATATAAGGGCTTTGATGAAAGTAATTAAAAGTGAAATGAGATCAAAGAGGGGGGCCCTAACCTAATAACATTGATGTCCTTGTAAGAAGCAGAATGGACACCAGGAACACACATGAGAAAAGGCCATGTGTCAATACAGTAAAAAGGGTCTGCAAGCCAAGGAGAGAGGTCATACCAGAAATCAACTTTGCCAGCACCTTGATCTTGGATTTCTAGCCCCCAGAATTATGAGAAAACATAGCTCTCTTTTGGCTCAGCTGGTAAAGAATCCACCTAAAATGTATTCCTTTCTAAAGAAACCACGAATATAGATCATAATTCTCTTATGGCCATCTGAAACATGCTTACTAATATTTCGTAAGACAATATGTATATTCATTTATAAATATCACTTCAGTGCTCAGTTGCTTCAGTCATGTCTGACTCTTTGCGACCCTATAGGCTGTAGCCTGCCAGGCTCCTCTGTCCATGGGATTCTCCGGGCAAGAACACTGGAGCGGATTGCCATGCCGACTTCCAGCAGCTCTTCTGGACCCAGGGATCGAACCTGTGTCTCCAGCTGAACTGTGGTGTTGGAGAAGACTCTTGAGAGTCCCTTGGACTGCAAGGAGACCCAACCAATCCATTCTGAAGGAGATCATCCCTGGGATTTCTTTGAAAGGAATGATGCTAAAGGCAAAACTCCAGTATTTGGCCACCTCATGCAAAGAGTTGACTCACTGGAAAAGACTCTGATGCTGGGAGGCATTGGGGGCAGTAGGAGAAGGGGACGACAGTGGATGAGATGGCTGGATGGCATCACTGACTCAATGGATGTGAATTTGAGTGATCTCCAGGAGTTGGTGATGGACAAGGAGGCCTAGTGTGCTGCCATTCATGGAGTTGCAAAGAATCAGACTCGACTGAGTGACTGAACTGAACTGAACTTAGACAGATCTCCTGAAAAGGAAATGCAATCCACTCCACTAATTTTGCCTGGAGAGTCCCATGGATAGAGAAATCTGGATGGCTACAGTCCATAGGGTGGCAAAGAGCTGGACACAAGTGAAGTGACTTAGCACAAACTGGTTACCAGTTTGTTTACTATAATGATCAACTCTGAGATTGGAACAAAAGAATGATGTCAGTGTGGAACTATCTTTAGAAGTGAAGGGAAGTTTGTGTCAAAAATATTGTACATCCTCTGGCTAAAACAATGGATCTAGAAGGTGTTCATGGACAAGGAGGCCTAGTGTGCTGCCATTCATGGAGTTGCAAAGAATCGGACTCAACTGAGTGACTGAACTGAACTGAACTTAGACAGATCTCCTGAAAAGGAAATGCAATCCACTCCACTAATTTTGCCTGGAGAGTCCCATGGATAGAGGAATCTGGATGGCTACAGTCCATAGCGTGGCAAAGAGCTGGACACAAGTGAAGTGACTTAGCACAAACTGGTTACCAGTTTGTTTACTATAATGATCAACTCTGAGATTGGAACAAAAGAATGATGTCAGTGTGGAACCATCTTTAGAAGTGAAGGGAAGTTTGTGTCAAAAATATTGTACATCCTCTGGCTAAAACAATGGATCTAGAAGGTGTTCAGTTCAGTCGCTCAGTCCTGTCTGACTCTTTGTGACCCCATGGACTGCATTATGCCAGGCCTCCCTGTCCATTACCAACTCCCAGAGTTTACTCATACTCATGTCCATTGAGTCAGTGATGCCATCCAACCATCTCAACCTTTGTGGTCCTCTTCTTCTCCTGCCTTCAGGGTCTCCCTTCCAGCATCAGGGTCTCTTCAAATGAGTCAGCTCTTCCCATCAGGTGGCCAAAGTATTGGAGTTTCAGCTTCAACATCAGTTCCAATGAATATTCAGGACTGATTACCTTTAGGATGGACTGGTTGGATCTCCTTGCAGTCCAAGGGACTCTCCAGAGTCTTCTCCAACATCACAGTTCAACAGCATTGATTCTTTGGCACTCAGCTTTCTTTATAGTCCAACTCTCATATCCATACATGACTACTGGAAAAACCATAGCCTTGACTAGGCGGACCTTTGTTGGCAAAGTAATGTCTTTGCTTTTTAATATGCTGTCTAGTTTGCTCATAACTTTTCTTCCAAGGAATTAGTGTCTTTTAATTTCATGGCTGCAATCACCATCTGCAGTAATTTTGGAGCCCCCCCCCCAAAAAAAAATAGTCTGCCATGGTTTCCCCATCTATTTGCCATGAAGTGATGGGACTGGATTCCATGATCTTCGTTTTCTGAATGTTGAGTTTGAAAACAACTTTTTCACACTCCTCTTTCACTTTTATCAAGAGGCTCTTTAGTTCTTCCTCACTTTCTGCCATAAGGGTGGTGTCATCTGCATATCTGAGGTTACTGAAATTTCTCCCACCAATCTTGATTCCAGCTTGTGGTTCATCCAGCCCAGCGTTTCTCATGATGCACTTTGCATATAAGTTAAATAAACAGGTGACAACATACAGCCTTGATGTACTCCTTTTCCTATTTGGAACCAATCTGTAGTTCCATGTCCAGTTCTAACTGTTGCTTCCTGGCCTGCATACAGATTTCTCAAGAGGCAGTCAGGTGGTCTGGTATTCCCATGTCTCTCAGAATTTTCCACAGTTTATGGTGATCCACCAAGTCAAAGGCATTAGCCTAGTCAATAAAGCAGAAATAGATGTTTTTCTGGAGCTCTCTTGCTTTTTTGATGATCCAATGAATGTTGGCAATTTGATCTCTGGTTCCTCTGCCTTTTCTAAAACCAGTGATTTACATATAAAATTGCCTGATTTGCATGTTGAAAGAGGGAGGAGTTGCTGGAAACTGCTCCTGCTGCTGCTAAGTCACTTCATTCATGTCCAACTCTGTGCGACCCCATAGACAGAAGCCCACTAGGCTCCCCTGTCCCTGGGATTCTCCAGGCAAGAACACTGGAGTAGGTTGCCATTTCCTTCTCCAATGCATGAAAGTGAAAAGGGAAAGTGAAGTCACTCAGTCGTGGCCGACTCTTAGTGACCCCATGAACTGCAGCCTACCAGGCTCCTCCGTCCATGGGATTTTCCAGGCAAGAGTACTGGAGTGTGTCGCCATTGCCTTCTCTGGTTCCTAGTCTATGTGTATATAAATATATACATATATGTTATAATAATATATAAATACATGTTTTAAAATATATAATAAATACATATAAGAAATTATAACATTTTTGTATTGAAAAGGGGGAACAATTAGTAAAGAACAATTATTGATTAATTAAACTAATATAAAAGTATACCCTAAAAATGGTAAGGAACCTGCCTGCCAGTACTAGACTCATAAGAGACACAGGTTCAATCCCTGTGTTGGGAAGATCCCCTAGGGAAGGAAATGTCAACTCACTCCAGTATTCTTGCCTAGAAAGTCCCATGGACAGAGGAGCCTGGCAGGCTACAGTCTATGGGGTGATAAAGGGTGAGACACAACTGAGCCCATGATGAATGTTTACCCTAGGAAAAGGATAAATTTATATTTGTGTGGACATGTGTATAAGAAAATCATTACATGTCTTACATAGAAAATTTACTCCTTTTGAAGCAGTATTTAACATGTTTGGAGCCAACATGATTTGAAATGACTTGACTATTGTATGAAAATTGCCCTTTGAACATAATATACACGGTGTAATTTTTACTACTGTGAGAAATGTATCTTTGCATGAAATATTCCCTTGGTGTCTCTAATTTTCTTGAAGAGGTCTCTAGTCTTTCCCATTCTGTTCTTTTCCTCTATTTCTTTGCATAGATCACTGAGGAAGGCTTTCTTATCTCTTCTTGCTATTCTTTGGAACTCTGCATTCAGATGCTTATATCTTTCCTTTTGTCCTTTGCTTTTTGCTTCTCTTTTTTTCACAGCTATTTGTAAGGCCTCCTCAGACAGCCATTTTGCTTTTTTGCGTTTCTTTTCCATGGGGATGGTCTTGATCCCTGTCTCCTGTACAATGTCACGAACCTCCGTCCATAGCTCATCAGGCCCTCTATCTATCAGATCTAGGCCCTTAAATCTATTTCTCACTTTCACTGTATAATCATAAGGGATTTGATTTAGGTCATACCTGAATGGTCGAGTGGTTTTCCCTAGTTTCTTCAATTTTATTCTGAATTTGTCAATAAGGAGTTTGTGGTGTGAGCCACAGTCAGCTCCCGGTCTTGTTTTTGTTGACTGTATAGAGCTTCTCCATCTTTGGCTGCAAAGAATATAATCAATCTGATTTCAGTGTTGACCACCTGGTGATGTGCATGTGTAGAGTCTTCTCTTGTGTTGTTGGAAGAGGGTGTTTGCGTGACTAGTGCATTTTCTTGGCAAAACTCTATTAGTCTTTGCCCCACTTCATTCCATATTCCAAGGCCAAATTTACCCATTACTCCAGGTGTTTCTTGACTTCCTACTTTTGCATTCCAGTCCCCTGTAATGAAAAGGACATCTTTTTTGGGTGTTAGTTCTAAAAAGTCTTGTAGTTCTTCAGAGAACCATTCAACTTCAGCTTCTTCAGTTGGGGCATAGACTTGGATTACTGTAATATTGAATGGTTTGCCTTGGAAACGAACAGAGATCATTCTGTCGTTGTTGACATTGCATTCAATTACTGCATTTCGGAATCTTTTGTTGACCATGATGGCTACTCCATTTCTTCTAAGGGACTCCTGCCCACAGTAGTAGATATGCAAAGATGGGCTCGATAATGGACAGAAATTGTATGGATCTAACAGAAATCAGAAGATATTAAGAAGAGGTGGCAGGAGTACACAGAAGAACTATACAAAAAATATCTTCATGACAAAGAAAATCACGATGGTGTGATCACTCACCTAGAGCCAGACATCCTGGAATGTGAAGTCAAGTGGGCCTTAGAAAGCATCACTACAACAAAAGCTAGAGGAGGTAATGAAATTCCAGTTGAGCTCTTTCAAATCCTGGAAGATGATGCTGTGAAAGTGTTGCACTCAATATGCCAGCAAATTTGGAAAACTCAGCAGTGGCCACAGGACTGCAAAAGGTCAGTTTTCATTCCAGTCTCAAGGAAAGGCAATGCCAAAGAATGCTCAAACTACCACACAACTGCACTCATCTCACCCGCTAGTAAAGTAATGCTCAAAATTCTCCTAGTCAGGCTTCAACAATACCTGAACCGTGAACTTCCAGATGTTCAAGCTGGTTTTAGAAAAGGCAGAGGAACCAGAGATCAAATTGCCAACATCTGCGGCATCATGGAAAAAGCAAGAGTGTTCCAGAAAAACATCTATTTCTGCTTTATTGACTATGCCAAAGCCTTTGACTGTGTGGATCACAATAAATTGTGGAAAATTCTGAAAGTGATGGGAAAACCAGACCACCTGACCTGCCTCTTGAGAAACCTATATGCAGGCCAGGAAGCAACAGTGAGAAGTGAACATGGAACAACAGGCTGGTTCCAAATAGGCAAAGGAGTATGTCAAGGCTGTATATTGTCACCTTGCTTATTTAACTTATATGCAGAGTACATCATGAGAAACGCTGGGCTGGAAGAAGCCCAAGCTGGAATCAAGATTTCTGGGAGAAATATCAAGAACCTCAGATATGCAGATGACACCACACTATGGCAGAAAGTGAAGAGGAACTAAAAAGCCTCTTGATGAAAGTGAAAGAGGAGAGCGAAAAAGTTGGCTTAAAGCTCAACATTCAGAAAACTAAGATCTTGGGATCTGGTCCCATCACTTCATGGCAAATAGATGGGGAAACAGTGGAAACAGTGTCAGACTTTATTTTTTGGAGCTCGAAAATCACTGCAGATGGTGACTGCAGCCATGAAATTAAAAGATGCTTACTCCTTGGAGGAAAAGTTATGACCAACCTAGATAGAATATTGAAAAACAGAGCCATTACTTTGCCAACAATAGATCCGTCTAGTCAAGGCTATGGTTTTTCCAGTGGTCATCTATGGATGTGAGAGTTAGACTCTAAAGAAAGCTGAGGGCCGAAGAATTGATGCTTTTGTCTGTGGTGTTGGAGAAGACTTTTGAGAGTCCCTTGGACTGCAAGGAGATCCAACCAGTCCATTCTGAAGGACATCATCCCTCGGATTTCTTTGGAGGGAATGATGCTAAAGCTGAAACTCCAGTACTTTGGTCACCTCATGAGAAGAGTTGACTCATTGGAAAAGACTCTGATGCTGGGAGGGATTGGGGGCAGAAGGAGAAGGGGACAGAGAATGAGATGGCTGGATGGCATCACTGACTCAATGGACATGAGTCTGAGTGAACTCCGGGAGTTGGTGATGGACAGGAAGGCCTGGTGTGCTGCTATTCATGGGGTCGCAAAGAGTCGGACACGACTGAGCGACTGAACTGAAACTGAACTGAGAAACGTTATCACTGGTAATGTAAGCACATAAGCATTTTTATTGTAAATTAATGTTTTAAACCCAATTTGCATAAAACAATGTATTACTGCACACTGAGAGAGAATTCCAGATGATGAGAGAAGACCCCCTTAAGGATTTGGCTGAATACTGACCAGTATATGTCCTGAGGTCAGGGAAAACCACCTGAAGGACTGGGTGTAACAAGAAACAGCCTCCACACAAGGACAATCATGTGCGTATTCCCACCCCCCAGATTGGAAAATCTCAAAGTTTATGGGGTATTGTACATGGATGTGAGTCTGAGTGAACTCCGAGAGATGGTGATGGACAGGGAGGCCTGGCGTGCTGCGATTCATGGGGTCGCAAAGAGTCGGACACGACTGAGCGACTGAACTGAACTGAACTGAACTGTACATGGAGGGTTTTGCCACAGTAGTAGGAAATAATTAGCCTAAAGCAAAACACTGCAAAAGTTCCAAATAACAAGTCCTATTAACTAGATCCAGAGGATCAAAAGGGATTTCTTATAAACTAGATCCAGAGGATCAAAAGTTTTGAAGGAATTTTAATAAGTCTCAAAACTAAGTATGAGAATATTTGTAGAAGTCAGTATATATACTATCCACTATGTAAAATTTACAGTGTCAGAGAACCCATGAAAAATTACCAAGCAAGTATGAGAAATATTAAGCACTGACATTAAAAGAATTATTATATTGTTATTGCCTCTGTCCAAAAAGTAGATACAAAGATCAAAAGTAATGCAAATCAGAGTTTCAGACTTCTAGAGATGAAAATTACAATGTCCAAGTTGAAAATAAATTGGATGTAACTAAAGATAAACTAAATATTATGAGAAAAAATTAATGAACAAGTAATTAAACTAAATATTGTAAGAAAAATTTAATAAACAATAGTGCATCCATGTGTGTTCTCAGTCATGGCTGACTTTTTGTGACCCCATGAATTGTAGCCTGCCAGGCTTCTTTGTCCTGGGATTCTCCAGGCAGGAATACTGCAGTGGGTTGTCATTTCCTCCTCCATAAGCAAAAGAGTAAATAAACTTTACTATTTTCATACAAAGTAATAGAAAAGTACAAAGGAATAAACGATTAACATATGCAACATGAACAAATCTCAAATATGCCTAAAGAAAGAAGATAGACAAAAAGGATGTATATGGGTAGCTGAACATATACAAAATTATAGAACAATGCAAAATAATTCATGGTGACAACAGGTTAGTTGTTGCCTGGCATGAGAGGGGTAGGTAAATATGTAAAGCACGCATTAGAAAAGACCATGAGGAAACTTTCTGTCAATAGAAAGTATGAATACTTCCATGAGGAAAGTTTTTGTCAATAGAAAGTATAAATACTTTCATGTATATATAATTCATAGGATTTTCCTATGAATTACATTAGGATTTTCCTATCTCTTCAAACTTGTTTTCTAAAGACTTGAAATTACTGCTGTAATGTTCAAAGGAGCATTTTTACAGTTTACCACTTTAAAGATTTATATAGCCTCATTTTTTATATAATGGCATCGATTTAATGGCAAGACTGCGAGTTCATCATTATTATCTATAACACTGCAACCATAAGTGATTGAAAAAAATTTCTTTCTTTGGGTCACTTCCATATTTTCTGATCTTTAGAGCAGTGATCATAACTTCTGTTCATCCAGATTATTTCTTCAAAGACTCAGCACTCAGTCTAAGAACTGAATCTGATGCTTACCTTCAGGTCACTTGCTTGACTCTGCTGACCATTCCTCTTTTCTGATCTTTCAGGGGTAACTGCTATCTTGAATTTTGCATTGAAAATTCATTTACCATTAATTTAAGCTTTTCCAAATGAACTGAGAGATTTTATATGCTTTTTCTGTTTTTTTACATATCTCCTAGTGTTGTATGTGTGTGCTAAGTCACTTCAGTTGTATCCAACTCTTTGAAACCCTGTGGACTGTTGCCTGCCAGGCTCCTCTGTCCATGAGATTCTCCAAGAAAGAACACTGCTGTGGGTTACTGTGCCCTCCTCCAGGGTATCTTCCCGACACAAGTATTGAACCCATGTCTCATATCTCTTGCTTTGGCAGGTGAGTTCTTTACCACAAGCACCACCTGGGAAGCCCTGTTGTTACATGTGTAAAAATAACTTGGCAAATGACTAAAAGCTTAATATCTGCACTGTAGGGTGATGTTTTCAGCTTTATAAAATTGGACTGGGCCAAATTATCTTTCTCATCACTTGGACCTCCATACACACCCAACAGAAAACTACTGAGTGTAACATTCGTGCTCTATTTCTCTGCCATCTCTTAGTGTTGTCTGACTTGATTTGTTTCACCAATTTGCTAAGTGTAAACTGATAGCTGTCTGTATTTTCAGCCTGTACTTTCCTAATCACTAGTGAAGCTAATCACTTTTTCATAAGGTCATGATCTTTTCAAATTTTCTTCTCTAAATCCTGGATCAAGTTTTCCCCCAGATTTTTCTAATTTTACACTTTAAAAACTTTGTTTCTGTATGCTGGTACTAAGCCTTGGTCAGGGCTTCCCTGGTGGCTCAGTGGTAAAGAATCTACCTTCATTGCAGGAGACGTGGGTTTGATCCCTGTGTTCGGAAGATCCCCCAGAGAAGGGAATGGAAACCCACTCCAGTATTCTTGCCTGGGACATGCCATAGACAGATGAACCTGGAGGGCTACAGCCCATGGGATTGGAAAAGAATTAGACATGACTTAGTGACTAAACAACAACAAAAGCCTTTGTCAGTTTAGTGAATTTCAAATACATTCTCCCACTTTAGAGGCTCTCTTCCTCTTTGATTATAAAAAGGAAGACAACTGCTGCATAACAAGAGGGCGCCAGAGATCTGCATGGGGTCACCTCCAGCCCCAGGCAAAGTATTGATTTAGGCTGAGGAAAGAAACACCTCAATGGTGAGAGGAAATGGTACTTGGAGTTCACATAAGGTTGGGAATAATGTATATCCCCAAGAGCCACGCTAGGAATCTTGTAATTCACTTGTCTTTGGGTAAACCCTGGAGAAGGAAATGGCTACCCATTCCAGTATTCTTGCCTGGAGAACTCCATGGCCTGGCAGGCTACAATCCATGGGGGCACAAAGAATCTGACATGACTGAATGACTAGCAATTATCCTACTTAGTGTAAGTAAGACATAGTGACTAAACAACAAAACAGGGTACTCAGAAGAGTCTGGTTTCAGCACTAGGGCAT
>SJYT01014714.1:19671-55519 GCA_006410635.1 Cephalophus harveyi | reverse complement strand
TGGAAACAGTGACAGACTTTATTTTGGGGGGCTCCAAAATCACTGCAGATGGTGACTGCAGCCATGACATTAAAAGATTCTTGCTCTTTGGAAGAAAAACTATGACCAACCTAGACAGCATATTCAAAAGCAGAGACAGTACTTTGCCAACAAAGGTTCATCTAGTCAAAGCTATGGTTTTTCCAGTAGTCATGTATGGATGTGAGAGTTAGACTATAAAAAAAGCTGAGCACAGAAGTGATGCTTTTGAACTGTGGTGTTGGAGAAGACTCTTGAGATTCCCTTGGACTGCAAGGAGATCAAACCAGTCAATCCTAAAGGAAATCAGTCCTGGGTGTTCATTGGAAGGACTGATACTAAAGCTGAAACTCCAATACTTTGGCCACCTGATGCAAAGAACTGATTCATTTGAAAAGACCCTGATGCTGGGAAAGATTGAAGGCAGGAGGAGAAGGAGACGACAGAGGATGAGATGGTTGGATGGCATCACCGACTCGACATGAGTTTGAGTAAACTCCGGGAGTTGGTGATGGACAGGGAGGCCTGGTGTGCTGCAGTCCATGGGGTCGCAAAGAGTCAGACACGACTGAGCAACTGAACTGAACTGAACTAAATCCCTGAGTACTATAGATCCTGCATGGATTTATAACACAGAGATCAGCACAACAGAGTATCTCAGGAATAGACTCAGAAGTATGCCATGTGATGCTGCCTTAAGGTCAGAATAACCCACATGATAGATGGAATAAATTTGTTACATTTTTTAAAAAATTTTCTTATCGGCTGCTCCCCTCTCATACCTTGTCTTTTTTAATTTTATTTTTTATTTATCTCCCTCCATTCATTCACATACTCACCTGAGAAGACTTATAAGTTCTCCCAGCTTTGGACAATAACTGCTCTTAGAAACTGTGAAGTAGTTACAAGAGAACACTTGCCCAAGAGTCGGAGTTTTTTAAAAAGTGGAAGATGCATATTATATGGCCAAAGTCTTCACTCTAATGTGGTTATGAGGCTAAAACCATTCTTCACAGTTCCAACATGCTGAAGAATCATCTGAGGGAGAGAGAGATGGAGGCTTGGTTGTCACATCAAATGAAGCAACATTATTCCAACAGCATCCATGCCATTCTTGTTTAAACCTTCCACTGTTAGAGATTTGATAACATGATATACTTTATGCTCATCACAGATGTGGCTGGAGAATTGATATTGAGCTGGTAGCATCAGCAGAACAGAAAATGAGATATATTTTATATGTGTCATTAAAGGAATGACCTGTTTTTATTCTACAGACAGTGCAAATTGGAAGTCAAACACCCTTTGTATTCCAAAATAGGGCCTCAAACATCTTGTAATTTTCATTTATAGGACGCTTGAAGCTATTAATCTATTCTTCCAATAATATACTGTTTAATATAGCCCAGAATAAATGATGCAAGTTGTCAATGGATGAGTGATCAACGAATAGCTTTGCTAGTAATTGATTTATTTTTCTTCAATAAAGCTGCAGAAACCAGTGGAAAAACATACTAGCACCTCACAGGAAAAAAGAACCCAATACTTGAAAAGAAAATTCAGAAAAGAGTTAACACACATAGTAATCACTAGTAATTTTTTAAGTACATTAAATTAACATGTAGGGACTTCCCTGGTGGTCCAGTGATTAAGATTTCAGGCTGGAAGTGCAGGGTGCACGGGTTTGATCCCTGGTCAGGGAACTAAGATCCTACATGACATGTAGTTCAGCTGAAAAAAAACTTTTTTAACTGAAAAAAAGAAAGATAACTTTGTGTTTCCCAAAAAAAAACAAAACTATTTTAAAATGAATGTCACTTGTTAGTAAATAAGAGTTGAGTGAAAAAGACATTCTCATATGCTGCAGGTAGGAGTGAAAACTCATACAATCTTTCAGGAAAATGTCTGGCAATAATGTACTGACAGCCTCATCACTGTAAGTCTAAGGAGTTGTCACAAATGAAACAGAGACCAAGAAAACAATAGCAAAGATCAATGAAACGAAATGCTGTTTCTCTGAAAAGGCTGACAAAATTGATATACTTTTAGTCAGATTCATCAAGGAAACAAAGAGGGAGGACTCAAATCAATAAAAATAGAAATGAAATAGGAGAAGTTACAACACCGCAAAAATACAAAGGATCATAAGAGACTACTACAGACAACTATATGCCAATAAAATGGACAACTTGGAAGAAATGGACAAATTCTTAGAAAGGTACAAGCTTCTCAGACTGACCCAGGAAGAAACAGGAAATATGAATAGACCAATCACAAATAATGAAATCGAAACTGTGATTAAAAATCTTCCAACAAACAAAACAAAAGCAGGTGTTGTAATAAATAAGCTGTAATACTGGCAAAATTTTATTATTATTATAAATGTTCTTGTTTATAATAGCACTGTTATTTATAAGTACATTCTTATTTATAATAGCATTCTTATTTATAAAAGCTGAAAACTGAGAACAACTTAAATGCCCAAAGTGAGTCTAATTTAAGTAAGTTTACAGTACAATGAGATATGATGGAGTTCTTAAAATGTAAACATTCTAACAGTGAGAAATGTTTATGTTAGGAGGTTAAGCAAAACAAATCTAGATCAAGTGACATAGACAGAATGCTCCCAGCCATGTTAAACAGCACCAAAAGAGACCACATGGAAAGGCTCTAAAATCTTCACAGTGATTGCTTCTGCATGGAAGATCTTTCTTCTTCTTTATTTTTCTACTATCTAACATCTTTGAAATAACTATGAATTACTATTTATATAATCAAGAGGAAGGAACTAAAAGAAAAAGAAGAGTAGAAGAAGAATAAGTTGTGGTTGTTTCTTTTTTTTTTTTAAGAAGACATTCTTTGTTTTATAAACAGAGCAGGTAGGTGAATTACAGAGAATTTAGAATGGCACACATAGATGTTTTACATGAAAATTATTTTAATCAACAATCAATCTAATCAGTCCTTATGTAAAAAATTCCAGAAAATCTATTATATGAGAGGGAAGGGGTAATATGATTTTCTTTTTTTTTTAATTTACTTTTTATCAACATAAAGTTCAATTACCACGTTGTGTTAAGTACTGCTGCACAACGAAGTGGCTCAATTATACATATATATACATTCTTCTTCATATTCTTTTCCATTGTGGTTTATCACAGGGTACTGAATATAGTCTCCTGTGCTATACAGTAGGACTTTGTTGTTTATCCATTCTATATACACCAGTTTGCATCTGCTAACCCCAAACTCCCAATCCAACCCTCTCCCAACCTCCCCCTTTTAAAAAAATTTTATTGGAGTATAGTCACTTTACTGTGTTGTGTTTGTTTCTGCTGTACAATAAAGTGAATCCACTATGCTGCTGCTGCTGATGCTAAGTCGCTTCAGTCGTGTCCGATTCTGTGCGACCCCATAGACGGCAGCCCACTATACGTATAGATATATCCCCTCTTTTTTGGGATTTCCTTCCCATTTAGGTCACCACAGATCATTGAGTAGAGTTCCCAGTGCTATACAGTAGATTCTCATTACTTATCTATTTCACTGGGTTGGGAAGATCCCCTGGAGAAGGGAACGGCTACCCACTCTAGTACTCTGGCCTGGAGAATTCCACGGACTATTCCATGGGACCTCAAAGAGTTGGACCCGACTGAGCGACTTTCACTTACACATAGTAGTGTGTGTGTGTCAATCCCAGTCTCTCAGTCCATCCCGCCTTCCCTTCCCCACTTGGTAACCCTAAATTTGCTCCCTATATCTGAAGCTGTGGTTATTTCAAACAGCTTTCTAAAAGTTGATGACTCCATGAGGAGCCAGATTGTTGAGATGACTCAACCACTGTCTTTGTTCATAGGTTTTTATAAGAAAACCTAACAAATACCAAAGCTTCCAGGTAGGAGATACCTGCAGAAAATGGAATGCAAGGGTGTGGGAAGGACTGATGGGCAGAGTCAGGACCTAGAGAAGGATGGTAATGGGGTTAGCCTGAAACAGCACCTGCTCCACCTTCAGGATAAAATAATCCAAAGGGAAAATGAAGCATCTCAAAACCAACTGGAAATACCTGTTTATCCTGCACTGGTGCCCTGCTATTTATAATAGTACTGACAATCCTTTTCCCAGGATCTTTTCTGGCCTCAGCTCATCAAATCAGATGTAGTTAAGATTATAACCATACATTCTTATAGCCAGTCTAAACCCTAGAATTATAAGAAGAAAATCCACAAATTGTAACAAATGTGATTAATGGAGTTTGTCAGCCATGAAAGTAAATGACTGATTCTGATTTTCTATGATTATAACAGTAAAAATAGCTACCATTTAGTTTTTCCTATAAGTGTCAGGCCTTCTGATAGGTCCTTTGTATATGAAGATGAAAAAAATCTGACACCCCCAAATATACCATTTTGGCATAAAGATTATTTTGAGCAGAAATCAATTAAGAAGAAATAGATACAAGAAGAATTCCTTACACTCCTGCTATTTGCCTAAAAGTAGGATATAAATTTATAAAAGTGTTTCCTCTCCCCTCTCTACCAGGAGGATAGGAGTTAATCGCTGGAGACAACTCTAGACCCTTTTAAGCCTAGAGGAACCCACCTAACAAAGCTTAGCTACCACTGGTTTCCCCATACGTTTGCCTTCCCATCTCTAGAAGCTAAAAGTCTTTTTCCTTTGTTTTGTCATGCCTCTAACAATGTATTGTTCCTTTAAAGTGGTATGTAAGGCGAAGTCCTAACCACTTCTTTGAGTCACTAATTTTTGAGTACTCCCATATGTATGTGTGACACATATGTTAACAAACTTGTTTTTCTCTCATTAGTCTTTCCTAAGTCTAATTTACAAGGTCCCAGCTGGAGAACTCAAGATAGGGAGAGAAAAAGATAATTTCTTCCTCCCCTATACATCTCATTTAGTCTTTTCAACAATCCTGTCATGTAGGTACCATTTTTTAGTCTCATTTACCCATGAATTTAGAGAGATTTATAGAAGTTAAACAACCTACCATGGGCTAAGCTAATAAGTGACAAGGCAAGACGATGGGAATTGACTCCAGGGTCCATACTACATACGAAAAATAAAATAATAAAAGTTCATGAACTTCCCTTGTACAAAATATTATTCTTGCTATTGAAACAAAATATCACATCCTAGGGACTTACCTGGTGGTCCAGTGATTAAGAATCCACCCTCCAATACAGCGGACGTGGACTCAATCCCTGGCCGGGAAACTGGGACCACACATGCTGTAGGGCAACTAACCCCAAGCACCATAAGCTACAACTAAGCAAGCCCAGTCTGGAGTCCGTATGCCACAACCAGAGAGAAGCCTGCATGTTGCAACAAAAGATCCCACATGCCGCAACTAGACCCAATGCAGCCAAAAAAATAAAAGAAAGAAATTTAAATAAAATAAACTCACATCCTGGTTGCTGTTATTCATCTTCTTAAACCCTTAATTCAGGTGCTGAAATACAGGTGCACAGTAAACATCTGCTAACTGATATAAATGTTTATGAAAAGGTAATGATATAAATGATACAAATGTTGCTAGAAAGGTAATGTCCTAATTTACATGTCTGAATAACTCCTTTGTTTTGCAGGATTCAAACATTCATGATCTTAAATATAAAGAATATTTCCTAGCACTCACTGTAGGTTATAAGTTACTTTATAGAGGTCTTCCTAAAAAACACATAAGCAAAACTCAGCAATCAACTACCAAAAATGGGTGGAAGCAGGAAAGTCAGACATTTTACAGTCATGATGAAAGTGGCCATTTATCTTTTCCTTCAACACTTTTAGCAGAGGTTAAACCCTAAAGCCATGGTTATTTTTTCTCTACCTTTAACTGCTCAACCAGGAGCTCCCGTACCTAGTACAGCAGCCAAAATTAATAAAAATATAGAGTGCCACTGAGTTCAAGTATTTTGTAGGAAAACCAGGGATCAATCTCAAGCATCTGGTATAAATTTCTAGGTTTTTTGATCAGACCATTTCTAGCTACCATGTCTGGGACATTTAAGTGCTCATTAAATATTAGCTTTTATAATTTTTGTAATAATTTTTGTAATTATTATTAGTTATTATTACTGCTAACATCTGTTACATCTAACTGAGAAAAATAACTATGTCAGTACCAAAAATAAATAGTTCTTTGCTCCTGCTTACAATTTTCTGATTTGCTTTTCAAAGACTTTTGTTAATAAAATTTAGTAATTTCTTTCAAATGCTAAAGAAAGTGAAGTAGCTCAGTTGTGTCCGACTCTTTGCAACCCCGTGGACTGTAGCCTACCAGGCTCTTCTGTCCATGGGATTTTCCAGGCAATAGTCCTGGAGTGGGTTGCCATTTCCTTCTCCAGGGGATCTTCCCAACCCAGGGATCGAACCCAGGTCTACCACATTGTAGACAGGTGCTTTACCGCATTGTAGACAGATGCTTTACCATATTGTAGACAGACGCTTTACCGTCTGAGCCACTAACAGTCATGCAATTCTATGATGAAAGGAGATCACCATTATGAAACTACCTGTCTTTTCTCTTGAACGAAATGAAGTCAGCTATACATGTAATTTTAATGTAATGTATGTAAAGTAATTTTGATACTGTTAAACTGCAGTGCATTCAATTGGGTATATCTTTCCCTTTTTCCTTTGCCTTTTACTTTTCTTTTCTCAGCTATTTGTAAAGCCTCCATCAGACAACCAATGTTGCCTTCCTGCATTTCTTTTTCTTTGGGATGATTTTAGTCACTGTCTCCTGTATGATGCTACAAACTCCATCCATAGTTCTTCAGGCACTCTATCTAGATGGTTAGACAGCATCTCTGACTCAATGGACATCAATGTGAACAAACTCCAGGAGAGAGTAGAGGACACAGGAGCCTGTTGGGCTGCCATGGGATCACAAAGAGTTGGACACGACATAGCAACTCAACAACAACAACAAAACTCCAGTGCTCGAGTTCTGACAGCCACTCTCGTGGGAACACCCAAAGTTTGATGCAACAGAGCTCCTGGGGAAGGAGGTGGCTCTGGTAATGAAGCTCAGGAAATGTTTGGTTATTTGTTGGGTTCAGGTTATTCTCTTCGTAGCTGTTCCACACATGTGGTGAGAGCCAGAGAGCAAATCCCAACGGAAATGCCCATTTGGTGAGCAATCTCTAAAATGATGAGAGGGAGTTTGCTTCTGGCACTTGGAAGGAGTTGTTTTGACAGAGTTGGTTTGATGTAGGAAAAATGGCACCGACAATTGCAGTGTATGAAGGAGGCTACACCTACATTCCGATACTGGGAAAGTCTCAAAGTGAAAAGCAAGTCTCTAGAGTGAAGGTAGATGACTTGAAGGAGAGAGACTGAAACTGAAAGGAGTACATGCATGGAGGAAATGAGCCTATTAGTAGAAAATCCAAAACAGACTGAGATGCCTGATACACTGGCAACTTTTTCCTTCTCTAAGACAGTGCTAAGTCATGTCTGACTCTTGGCAACCCCATGGACTGTAGCCTGCCAGGCTCCTCTGTCCATGGGATTCTCCAGGCAAAAATACTGGAGGGGGTTGCCATTTCCTTCTCCAGGGGATCTTCCCAACCCAGGAATCGAAGCCAGGTCTCCAGCATTTCAGGCAGATTCTTTACCGACTAAGCTACATGGGAAGAATATGCCCATGATTAAAAATAAAATAAACCATGGTCACTAGATTCTTTTCATAGGTTATATCTGTTCTGAGAGACAATGAAAACATCACTAAGCCTTCCTGTCAGTGCCTCTGTTGTCTTGCTTCCTGCCCCTTTAACTCCCAAGTGAAGCAAAAGAAAATTGTAATTCAGTTTCACCTTGGGCTCCATAATGGTGGATTGGTGGCTCAGTGAAGTCTGAATAGATTCAGCAACTTCCTTGCTATCTGCCCCCAAACACCAAGGAAGGAATGGCAGCGCTGTGATCCAAGACTGTCTACATGTAGGATGAAAGATGGTCTTATATGTATCCAGTCTGTTCTCTCTCCATCATGATATACCAACTATGTTAGAGTTAATGGAATATTACTTAGCTATTGGTCACAAGATCCATGCTAAAAAGAATGACTGTGTATCACTCTGAAATCCTGGACTTGGAACTGGTTATGATTTTGAAGAATAAGTGAGTGGGTTTATATATAAAAAGAAGGGTGTAACTGAACGGGAGTGGTCAAACAGGTAACTGGAGACATCTACTCACTGCTGCCCAGCTGTCATTCTCCTCCTGCCATGGTAAAATAGCATGGCATTTCTTTGGGGGAAATACCTCACCTCGTAATTCTCAGTCACGCAATTTGACCCAAACTTCTGTTCCTGCATTCATAATGGCTTAAACCAATCAGCCAGATCAGGGTTTTAGCCTTGAAACTACTGACGTTTGGAGCTCTATATTATGTGTGGGGGCTGGGGGAGGGGTACTGTTCTGTACATTGTAGAATATTTAGCAGCATCACTGAACTCTACCCACTCTTTAGAGACTTTTGTAATACCCTTCAGTTAAAGTAACCAAAAGTGTTTCTAGGCATTGCCAACATCCCCCGAGGGGGAGAGGGAGGAGGAAAAAAAATCACCCCTCTTAAGGAACCACTGAGCTAAATTTACCCTTCATCTTACTAATCAGAGTTCTTGATTTCAAAAAAATTAATAACAAGTATACCTTATTTATAAATTATTGAGGTTTTACTGGTGTCTCAGACAGTAAAATCATCTGCCTGCAGTGTGGGAGACTCAAGTTAGATCCCTGGGTTGGGAAGATCCCCAGAAGAAGGAAATGGCTACCCACTCCAGTATTCTTGCCTGGAAAATTCCATGGACAGAGGAGGCTGGCAGGCTATAGTCCATGGGGATGCAAAGAGTCGGACATGACTGAGTGACTAACATCTTGACTTTAACCATATTTCTTGAGAAATCTGTATGCAGGTCAGGAAGCAACAGCTAGAACTGGACATGGAACAACAGACTGGTTCCAAATAGGAAAAGGAGTACATCAAGGCTGTATATTGTCACCCTGCTTATTTAACTTATATGCAGAGTACATCATGAGAAACTGGAAGAAGCACAAGCTGGAATCAAGATTGCCGGGAGAAATATCAATAACCTCAGATATGCAGATGACACCACCCTGATGGCAGAAAGTGAAGAGGAGCTAAAAAGCCTCTTGATGAAAATGAAAGAGGAGAGGGAAAAAGCTGGCTTACAGCTCAACATTCAGAAAACGAAGATCATGGCATCTGGTCCCATCACTTCATGGGAAATAGATGGGGAAACAGTGGAAACAGTGTTAGACTTTATTTTGGGGGGCTCCAAAATCACTGCAGATGGTGACTGCAGCCATGAAATTAGAAGACACTTACTCCTTGGAAGAAAAGTTATGTCCAACCTAGATAGCATTTTCAAAAGCAGAGACATTAGTTTGCCAACTAAGGTCCGTATAGTCAAGGCTATGGTTTTTCCTGTGGTCATGTATGGATGTGAGAGTTGGACTGTGAAGAAGGCTGAGTGCCGAAGAATTGATGCTTTTGAACTGTGGTGTTGGAGAAGACTCTTGAGAGTCCCTTGGACTGCAAGGAGATCCAATCAATCCATTCTGAAGATCAACCCTGGGATTTCTTTGGAAGGAATGATGCTAAAGCTGAAACTCCAATACTTTGGCCACCTGATGCGAAGAGTTGACTCATTGGAAAAGACTCTGATGCTGGGAGGGATTGGGGGCAGGAGGAGAAGGGCACGACCGAGGATGAGATGGCTGGATGGCATCACGGACTCGATGGACGTGAGTCTGAGTGAACTCTGAGAGATGGTGATGGACAGGGAGGCCTGGCGTGCTGCGAGTCATGGGGTCGCAAAGAGTTGGACACGACTGAGCGACTGAACTGAACTGAGCAGCAGCAGCAGCAGCACTTATTATACATGAGGAATTGCTCAGATAATCCTCAATAGCTCCATGAGAAAGTGTACTAGGTGGGGTAAAGACAATATTTATACAACAAAAAGAACTCAAAATGCAATTGCTTAGAAAACAAAGACATTTCTCTCATATTCAATAATTTGATGTGAGTAGCAAACATTGGTGAATTCAAAGACCCAGGCCCCTCCATTCTGTTGCCTATTTGGCCTACATTACCACTGTCTACATGGCCAAAGCTGGATGACATCCACATCAGGGTTCCACCCACCAAGAAAGGCAAAGGGTAATGGAGGAGGTATACACAATGCCTTTCAAGGTTCAGATGTGAAAATGGTATATATTCCATTGGCAAGACCTTAGCTGCATCCCCACACGTAGTATAAGTCAACTAGCAAATATGGCCTAGCTGTACAGTCACGTGCTCAGCTATAACACAACTATGGATTGAATGTTTGTATCCCCTCAAATTCATGTTGAAGGGGGATTTCCCACTATGGTATTATTTGGAGGTAGGGCCTTTGGGTGGTATTTAGGTCATGATGGTGGAGCCCTCATGAATAGGATTACTGCCCTTAAGAGATACAAGAGAACTGATCTCTTTCTCTATCATGTGAGACAGAACAAAAGGCGACCATCTATAAATCAGAACATGGGCACTGATCAAGAATCTGACAATGCTGGCACCCTGATCTTGGACTTCCAGCCTCCAGAACTGTGAGAAACAAATGCTTGTTGTTTAAGCCGCCCAGTCTTTGGCATCCTCTTGCAGCAGCTTGAACTGACTTTCAAAAAATACCATGGCTTTGAAAAAAGGGGGAAATAATTTTTGTAGAAAAGTCCACGGGATCGCAAAGAGTCGGACACGACTGAGCGACTTCACCTCACCTCACCTCACCTCAGCAGTCCCTGAATACTACCAGTTTACAAACTAGGACAGTAAAGTACAGAGCTAAAGTAACTTGCCCAATGCCATATGGCTGGCAAGTCAATTCCAAAGCTCATGATCTTAAACACTAGGTCACTATTTTTCAAATCTCTGAATGATAACCTAAAATGAGAAAAGCATTTTACTTAGCAACTTAGGACCTATATGTGCATGTTTATATGTGTATATGTTTCATGAAACAATCCCTACCCTTATCACAGTCAATGAACACCAATATTTCTGTTCTATAGTGTTTCATTTTTAAAATGTTGCTAAGACCCACTATATTGATTTCATAAGCCTCGATGTATTGAGATTAACAGTTAGAAAACAGTGCACCACACTCAATTCTGGTAGGAGAGCTGGAATTTGTTGAAAGACTATTGGAGAGCTCACAGTATGAACTATATGAATAAGAAGGCTGAAGAATAAAATTCAGAAAACAGGTCAGTCCAGCAACTTCAAGAGACCCAGAATCACAGCTAAAATAATATCATGGGAAGGGTCTGTTAAGATGAACCTGATGCCATCAATATTACTTCCACCTCTGCCTCTGGACACTGGATGCCATGACACTGTTGCTGAAATCAATGCCAAACCAACTTGGCTTCTGGGCCTCTCTCACTCCAGATTAAATGTCCCAGAAGGAAGCATTCAGTTGGTATATTTTGGCTACATGCCTATGCCCAGGCTCTTGGGATCAGGCAGAGCAAGAATCTGGCTTTTCAGCTCACAAAACCATAGACATGAGGTTATGGTTCTGGGCAGCCCCAAACATGAACAAACAAACAAAAAGGCAAATGTCCAGTATACTCATAAACCACTAGAAGTATATATTGGTATAACCATTTGGAGAGCAATTTGGTGTTATTTTGCAGAACAAAAATGTGCATCCTATGATGTAGAAATTCCATTTCTAGGCATAGAGTCTGGATTGAAATTCCCACATAACTGCATAAAGAGACTTGTTTAAGTATGTTCACAGAAGCATTATCTGTAATAATGAAAACTGGAAACAAGTTAAAGGTTTATCACTTAACAAATGGACAAGACTGGGTCTTGTTCATCTTTAAATCCTAGTACCAAGCACTGCTGACAAATTATCAGAACCAAATATATACTTGTTGAAATGAAGAGCAATTGAATGAATTACCAGTCAGAAATTATCCAGGGAGTGATACACAGGTTTGTTGTTCAGTCTCTCGGTTGTGTCCAACTCTTTGTGATCCCATGGACTGCAGTACTCCAGGCTTCCCTGTCCTTCGCCATCTCTCAGAGCTTGCTAAAACTCATGTCCATTGAGTCAGTGATGCCATCCAACCATCTCGTCCTCTGTCATCCCCTTCTTCTCCTGCCTTCAATCTTTCCTAGCATGAGGGTCTTTTCCAATGAGTCAACTGTTTGCATCAAATGGCCAAAGTATTGGAGCTTCAGCTTTAGCATCAGGCCTTCCAATGAATATTCAGCACTGATTTCCTTTAGGATTGACTGGTTTGATCTCCTTGCAGTCCAAGGGACTGTCAAGAGAGTAGTTCAAAAGCAAAAGGATACACAGAACTGGACCAAAATATTCAAAGAACCTTTAGCAGAAAGGTCATGTGGGGGCTTCCCTGGTGACTCAGACGGTAAAGAATCCACCTGCCAATGCAGGAGACCCAGGTTCGATCCCAGGAGATCCCCTAGTGAAGAGAATGGCTACCCATGCCAATATTCTTGCCTGGAGAATTCCATGGACAGAGAAGCATGGCGGGCTACAGTCCATGGGGTCGCAAAGAGTCAGACACAACTGAGCGACTAAAACTTTCACTTTTCACTTTCAGGGTCATATAGATCTAAAACACTGTGGTTCTTGCCAGTTCTCCTGTAAGTGGCTCTCCTAAACATCCCAAGTGATTTAATAATGGCCTCAATATATTCTTCATATAGAAGACCATCTGAGAATTCTCCAAATATACACAACAAAAGTCAAGGGATCTTACCTGCTAAACTTCACCTTGATGCTGACCATCATTTTACCTATTCTGTCTCGAGAAGACCTTATCTGTCTTGTATGTTATCACACATAAAGGTATTGAGAAGGAACACCTCTATCCTGGGTGTTCCCTTCCATGTGAAGGGAATTCCAACAGCATTACACTCCTGGCCTCTTTCTAGCCCCTTATTCACTCCACCTCAAGGGAAGTGGAGCTAACTGATAAGTCTGGAAGGATAAAGTGGGTACATGTGGTCCTGTTTCCTTCTTTCTTCCCCTTGGAAGCTAACATCCTAGAAAACATGTATTCTTAACTCAGCACACTTATTGGAAATCACCCTTCTACCCAGAAGGCCTGCTGTGGTCCAGAGCTACCATAATAAGATGAGGCAGGGATCAAACCTGTCTCATTCCATCCTGTCTCATTCGCTCCTGTCTCGTTCCAAATTCCTACTTGCCCCAAACCAGCCATATTCTCTGATCTCAGTTTTATTAATAGGTAAAACAGGCATCCGGGCCAAACTGGACCAAGCAGGTGGCTTAACAGCATAGGTTTCTGGAAGATGTTGGACTTTGAATTCCATTCCTTTAAAAGCTGTGTCACTTTGGGGAAGTTACAAATCCTTCATCTAGCCCCTGATTCCTCCAGAACTAAAATAGGGACTTGAAAACGTGCCAGGTTAAACATACACCTACTATACAATCCAGGCATTCCTCTCCTTGAAGTTTCCACCCAAGAGAAATTAAAACATATGCCTACACAATGCTCAAAGCAGCTTCATGTGTAAGCATGCAAAACTGGAAACAACCCACACATTTATCAATGAATTCACGGATAAACACAGGGGTATATTCATACAACAGAACACCACTCAGCAATAAAAAGGACTATATACACAACAACATGGATGAATCTCAAAATAATTATGCTGAGCAAAAGAAGCCAGACTAAAAAAATATTACATATTGTATTTTGCATGTACAGGAAATTTTCAAAAACACAAATCAGTCTATAGTACTGGAAAGCAGTTAGATTAGTGGTTTCCTGGGACTGGAGATGGGAAGCGAGACGTGAGAAAGAATGGATTATAAGGAACATGAGAAAACTCTAGAGGAGGTGAATATGTTCATTGTCTTAATTGTGACGATGATCCTACAAGTGTCAAAACTCAAATTGTATTTTAAATATATACAATTTCTGGTATAGCCATTGACACACCAATAAAAGTGACAAATTACGAATGTCAAAGTATATACAGAGAAGAAACAACTGGTATCAAATCCCCTGATCACTCTCCAAAAGTGGCAACTTTTCAATCAAATATACTTCAACAAAAAATTTTTTTGATCAACAAACTCCTGTCCAGGCTCAACAGGAAGAAAAAAGAGAGGACCCAAATAACTAAAATAAGAAATAAGAGAGGAGAAATAAGGAGTTCCCTGGCAGTCCAGTGGTTAAGACTCCACACTTCTACTGCAGGAGGGGTGGGTTCAATCCCTGGTCAGGGAACTAAGATCCTGCATGCTGCAAGTCTTGACCAAAAAGTAAGAAAAAGAAAATTTATAAACTGAAAAGATGGCCAATACCAACTGAATCATTTGATGTTTGACAGAAGCCAACAAAATACTGTAAAGCAATTAGCCTTCAACTAAAAATAAATACATTTTTAAAAGAAAAAAAATCTTAAAAAATAAAAAAAGGAAATGAAAAGATGGAACTGCCCATGAAATAATTTAATTTCCCAGAACTGAGGGACATGAATTTCCAGCTTGGAAAGCCCTGTGGAGTGCCAAGCACAGTGAGTTCTGGTAAGAGTACTGATAGCTAATGCTGTCAGTGTTAGTGCTTCCTCTTATGCCAGGCACTGGTCTAAGTGCATTACATATTAACTCATTTACTTGTCACAAGTGTCACTAAAGGACAGAGAAGTTAAATAATTTGCCTGACTCCACACTTACAATTCAGGAGATGTAGGTTCAATCCCTGGTCAGGGAACTAAGAGGACGCTAAGACCCTACATGGCCCTGGGGTGTAGTCAACAAGAAAAAAAAATTGTCTGAGATGACACAGCTAATAAGTGATGGAGCTGGCATGCAAACCCATTTGACCCATGCTCTACACTCAGTGCTCTAAATATCTATGCTACACTGGATATAAATAGTCTTCNTCAGGGAACTAAGAGGGCGCTAAGATCCTACATGGCCCTGGGGTGTAGTCAACAAGAAAAAAAAATTGTCTGAGATGACACAGCTAATAAGTGATGGAGCTGGCATGCAAACCCATTTGACCCATGCTCTACACTCAGTGCTCTAAATATCTATGCTACATTGGATATAAATAGTCTTCCAACATGATTCCTATCAGAATACTGGGATCTAGGAGGAGATGCCATACTTCCCAGAGAGAGAGAGGAAAAAAAAAAAAAGCAGGTTCTAAGGAAAGAATCTGGAGTAAAACCAGCTTTAGGAATGCTCACTAACAATATCAAATACTAAACAGAATTAAACAAGGCCTTCAAAATGCAAGAGACCTGGGTTTGATCCCTAGGTAGACCCCCTGGAGGAGGAAATGGCAATCCACTCCAGTATTCTTGCCTGGGAAATTCCATGGACAGAGGAGCCAGGCAGGCTACAGTCTATGGCATCCCAAAGAGTCAGACATAAATGAGCACACTTAAAATATTACAGGAACATATTTGCAACCTAGACTTCCATACCCAGCCAATCTATCAATGAATTCTAAATAAAATAAAGACTTCGGACAATAAGACCTTAAATTTTTTTACCCACATGCACCCTTTCTCAGCTAACTACTGGAGGACATATTCCATGATAATAAAGGAATAAAGCAAGAAAGAAGATGATGAGGGACATAGGAAACAAAAGTACCTACACTAAAGAGTATGAAATAGATCCCCCTGATGGTAATGTAGAAACCATAGGAGAGCTAGTTCTGAGTGTACAAATTAACAGCTCAGGTTACAGCAAGTCCTTCTCAGAGGACTTCTCAGTAGAATGAAATGATAGGCTATATAGGAATGTTCTAAGAACATTAGCAACTGGCAAAGAGCTTGGGGTTGATTGAGTGATAAATAAATTGAAAAGCAATTCCCAGGTGGCTTAGTGGTAACGAACCTGCCTGCCAATGCAGGAGATTCAGGTTTAATCCCTGAGTTGGGAAGATCCATTGGAGAAGGAAATGGCTATCTAGTCCAGTATTCTTGCCTGGGAATCCCATGGACAGAGAAGACTGGAGGGCCCAGCCCATGTGGTCGCTAAAGAGCTGGACACGACTCTCTAAATTGGAAGTGGTGCAACAGGAGATGGCAAGAGTGAACATTAACATTTTAGGAATCGACTGCAATGGGTGAATTTTATTAAGATGATCATTATATCTACTACTGTGGGCAAGAATCCCTTAGAAGAAATGGAGTAGCCCTCATAGTCAACACAAAAGTCCAAAATGCAGTACTTGACTGCAATCTCAAAAATGACAGAATGATTCCTGTGCGTGTCCAAGGCAAACAAATCAATATCACAGTAATCCAAGTCTATGCCCCAACCACTAATGCTGAAGAAGCTGAAGTTGAACAATTCTATGAATACCTAAAAAACCTTCTAGAACTAACACCTCAAAAAGATGTCTTTTTCATTATAGGGTACTGGAATGCAAAAGTAGGAAGTTAAGAGATACCTGGAGTAACAGGCAAGTTTGACCTTGGAGTACAAAGCGAAGCAGGTCAAAGGCAAACAGAGTTTTGCCAAGAGAACTCACTGGTCATAGCAAACACCCTCACCAACAACACAAGAGAAAACTTTATACATGAACATCACCAGATGGTCAACACTAAAATTAGACTGTTTATATTCTTTGCAGCCCAAGATGGAGAAGATCTATACAGTCAGCAAAAATAAGACCAGAAGCTAACTGTGGCTCAGATCATGAACGTCGTATTGCCAAAGTCAGACAAAAAAAAGAATTAAGTAAGGAAAACCACTAGACCATTCAGGTATGACCTAAATCAAATCCCTTACAATTATACAGGGGAAGTGACAAATAGATTCAAGGGATTAGATTTGATAGACAGAGTGCCTGAAGAACTATGGACGGAGGTTCATGACATTGTACAGGAGGCAGTGATCAAGACCATCCCCAAGAAAAAGAAATGGAAAAAGGCAAAATGGTTGTGTGAGGAGGCCTTACAAATAGCTGAGAAATGAAGAGAAGTGAAAGGCAAAGGAGAAAAGGAAAGATATAAGCATCTGAATGCAGAGTTCCAAAGAATAGCAAGGAGAGAGATAAGAAAGCCTTCCTAAGTGATCAATGCAAAGAAATAGAAGAAAAACAATAGACTGGGAAAGACTAGAGATCTCTTCAAGAAAATTAGAGACACCAAGAAAACATTTCATGCAAAGATGGTCACAATAAAGGACAGAAATGGTACAGACCTAACAGAAGCAGAAGATACTAAGAAGAGGTGGCAAGAATACACAGAACTATACAAAAAAGATCTCAATGACCCAGATAATCACGATGGTGTAATCACTCACTTAGAGCCAGACATCCTGGAATGTGAAATCAAGTGGGCCTTAGGAAGCATCACTATGAACAAAAACTAGTGGAGGTAATAGAATTCCAGTTGAGCTATTTCAAATCCTAAAAGATGATGCTGTGAAAGTGATGCACTCAACATGCCAGCAAACTTGGAAAACTCAGCAGTGGCCACAGGACTGGAAAAGGTCAGTTTTCGTTCCAATCCCAAAAAAAGGGAATGTCAAAGGATGTTCAAACTACTGCACAATTGCACTCATCTCACACGCTAGCAAAGTAATGCTCAAAATTCTCCAAGCAAGTCTTCAACAGTACATGAATCAAGAACTTCTAATGGTCAAGCTGGATTTAGGAAAGGCAGAGGACCCAGAGATCAAATCGCCAACATCTGTTGGACCATAGAAACAGCAAGAGAGTTATGGAAAAACATCTACTGCTTCACTGACTATGCCAAAGCCTTTGACTGTGTGGATCACAACAAACTGTGAAAAATTCTTAAAGAGATGGCAATACCAGACCACCTGACCTTCCTCCTGAGAAATTTGTATGCAGGTCAAGAAGCAACAGTTAGAACTGGATATGTTCTAACTGGTTCCAAATTGGGAAAGAAGTACATCAAGGCTGTATATTGTCACCCTGCTTATTTAACTTCTATGCAGACTACATCATAAGAAATGCTGGGCTGGATGAAGCACAGCTGGAATCAAGATTGCCAGCAGAAATATCAATAACCTCAGATATGCAGATGACACCACCCTTATGGCAGAAAGTGAAGAGGAACTAAACAGCCTCTTGATGAAAGTGAAAGAGGAGAGTGAAAAAGCTGGCTTAAAACCCAACATTTAAAAAACTAAGATCATGGCATCCGGTTCAATCATTTCATGGCAAATAGATGGGAAACAATAGAAATAGTGACAGACTTTCTTCTCTTGGGCTCCAAAATCACTGCAGATGGTGACTGCAGCCATGAAATTAAAAGACGCTTGCTCCTTGGAAAAAAAAAACTATGACCAACCTAGACAGTATTTTAAAAAGCAGAGACATACTTTGCCAACAAAGGTCCATCTACTCAAAGCTATGGTTTTTCCAGTAGTCATGTACGGATATGAAACATGGACCATAAAGAAAACAGAGCGCCGAAGAATTGATGCTTTTGAACTGTGATGTTGGAGATGACTCTTTAGAGTCTCTTGGACTTCAAGGAGATCAAACCAGTCAATCCTAAAGGAAATCAGTCCTGAATGTTCGTTGGAAGGACTGATGCTGAAGCTGAAGCTCCAATACTTTGGCCACTGATGCGAAGAACTGACTCACTGGAAAAGACCCTGATGCTGTGAAAGACTGACGGCAGGAGGAGAAGGGGACCACAGAGAATGAGATGGTTGGATGGCATTACCGACTCAATGGACATGAGTTTGAGCAAGCTCTGAGAGTTGGTGATGGACAGGAAAGAGTGACATGCTACAGTCCATGGGTTGCAAAGAGTCGGACACGACTGAGCGACTAGACTGAAGTCAGTTGCTAAATACTGCACACATTGTTTGTTGTTGTTGAGTTGCTAAGTCGTGTCTGACTCATTCACAACCCCACGGACTGTAGCCAACCAGGCTCCTCTGTCCATGCCATTTCCCCATAAGAATACTGGAGTGGGTTGCCATTTCCTTCTCCAGGTGATATACCCAATCCAGGGATCAAACCAAGGTCTCCTGCATTGGCAGGAAGTTTCTCAACTGCTGAGCCACCTGAGAAGCTACAATAAACACTCAATTATGCTTAAATATAGCCTTCATATCCAAGTGTACTTTACTAGATTCAAATTCTAGGAAAATTGGTTTACGCAAATCCAGTTCTTTCCAGTTAGTCAATTCCCCATTCTCCAACCACTCTGTACAAGTGAGTTTTCCTCACAGATGCTGTCTTTGTATTTTCATGTCATTTTCACATACGTATGTGCGTTCCACATGCTCCAGAGGGCATCCCAGAGAGACAGTATGAAAATAGGCAAAAGGAAAAAGATGGTTTTTTGGAGAACAAAAACTTGAAACTTGCCACTTTAAAGTTCCACATGAGAGGGACTTGTGGTACAGTGGCCAGGACTCCATGCTCCATTCAATGCAGGGGGGAGCACGTTTGACCCCTGGTCAGGGAATTATTAATAGATCCCACACGCCACAACTAAAAGATCCCACATGCCGCAACTAAGACCTGGTACAATCAAATAAATACTTTTTAAAAAACAAAGTACCACATGAGAAGAATAAATGATGTTACATTGAAAACTGGAAACTAGGTTACTAAAATGAAACCCACAATTTTTCTTTAACAAAATTTTGTACGCTTTAAAAATAATTTGTCTCTTTTTTGGCACCTCCTTGGGGGTCTCAAAGATGAAAATTCAAAATATTCTTCAAAATAATGTCTCTTGGGGGCAGGGAGCAATGCCTCTGACAAGGAGTTTCCCCTTACCTTGGTGCAATTTTACAAAAACCAAAATGAATAGCACAAGTGACTCAATGCCAGCAACATTTTCATCTACTTACAGTGCTGTTGTCTGTGATACAACGGTACAAATACATGGCTGGAACACAGATCTTTGAGAGCTGTCAGCTAAGAGCTGTCGGCTGAGAGCTGTCTGATAACCCACAGGAGCTGGTTCATCCACCAGGGGGCATTCAGATGTATGCATCCGACTGTACACAGGGAAAGGTCAGAGTCCTTCATCCTCATTGGATGCAAAACCCACAGAGAACAGATTCAACTATGAGATGACAGTCACTTAGGTGGAAGAGGTCTTCTCAAACCAATTGGCCTTTCCCTTAGGGAAAACTGAATTTTCTTAGCTGCACTTTCCTGACATTTCAAGTTATTCAAGCGCTTCATTTCATATTCCCTTTCACATTGGATGGCTGAAAAATAAAATACATGAAGCAATCCAACTGACATTTTTTACCAGGCATAGTTTAGTCCAAGATGAATATTTATCGCACAGAAAAATCCACATTCTTGAATACCAAACAAGAAGACAGAGCTACACAGAAGGGAGCCTGGGTGTGAGTGAGCAGATTTAAACACATGTCCAATAATCAAAATAACACACAAAATTTGCAATTTATTAAAGTAGTTTCTACAGAACTTACATTCTGCTGAAGGGAGCAGACCATCCTTAATGGTTTTACATTTTTTGAGGTGTACACAGCTACCAAAGGCAATTTCTTCCAAGAAAGGCAACTTGATGTTGGCTAGTTTCGTGTACCACGTCTGTGTGAGTAGTGCAAGTTCCCAGGGTTCCTGTCTGCGGCAAAAATTAACTCATTCAATAAACATTTATTGACATTGATGACAGGATATAAATAAGACATTTGCATTCTCAGTTCCATTTCCCACTAGAGATTTTGGTTTGCAGAGGAGTATTCAGGATTTTCCAGAGTTGCAAATCTAGCCAGGAGAAGGAGCCTTTAATCAACATGTTATAATCTTTCAATGTAGAAATATTAACATATTGAAAAATAACCATAAATTATAATGATAGGAACTTTAGCTCAAAAAACAGACTCCATGGAGTCAATCCAATCTTTCCATGTCTTTAAAGAGGATGTAGTTAAAAACTGTAAGCTCCAAGTCTCTCTTGGTTAATCAAAAATATGATCACATTAGGGAAGGAACAAATGGAATATAATGAATATGGTACTTGGCACACAGTAAAGCTTTGAGTGTGTGATCTGATTTTTTTTTTTAATTTTTTAGAAATATTTATTTATTTGGCTGTGCTGGATCTTAGTTGCAGCATGCAAACTCTTAGTTTTGGGATGTGGGATCTAGTTTTCTGACCATACCCCCTGCACTGGGAGCATGGAGTCTTAGCCACTGGACCACCAGGGAAGTCCATGATCTGATTTTAATCTTTACAACACCATGGAGGTAAGACAAGGGAACAAAGAGTCAGAAGTTAACTGAGAACCAGAGCTGAGATGTAACCCAGGTGTGTTTAGAAGTATCAACAGAATCCTTAGAAAACAGGAGAAAGGAATGAAATCCCAAACTACAGTATTTACAAATACTCACAATGAAATTTTAATGGATTGTTTTATCTATCCTACTTTGGAAGCTTTAAGTATCAGCTATGTTTCTCAGTTACAGTCAATGTGAATTCATATGTATGAGGAAAGGGGAAAGACCTGCTTTGGTATAAGTAGACGAAATGAACTTATTACATACATGGCATCTGTCTTCCTCCTCCAGCTTCCTGGTTACTTTATCATCTAACCTTAAGGCATGACTTGAAGTCTACAATTATTATAAATGCACTTGAACAAATACACAAAGATGTATTTACAAGAATCCTCAGTGAAGCATTGTTTATCCAAAAACCCTCACAAAATAGTCTTAATGTCTACAAAGAAGAGCCTGGCTAAACTGTAGTACACATATGTAATGAAAGAATGAGGTTTATCTTTATCTATGGATTTGGAAAGATGATCAATCAGTTAATGTTTATCTAGCACCTACTACATGCTAGATACCCTTTTAATCAGTTTACATATATAAACACATTTAATTGCCACAGTAATCTATGAAGTAGGCAAGGTGCTATTATGCTTATTTTATAGGTTGGGAAGCAGGAGCAGAGAAAAATTTACTCAAGGTCACAAGGCTTGGGTTGAAATTTTAATGCATGTACAGATATATCTATGTATACATATATAGGAGTGTGTATATACATATATGTATGCACACATGCATAATACAGGTTTATATAAATGATGTGAATACAGTTGAGACACTGATGGCATTATGGACTAAAAGAACAAAAGTGTTCTAAAATCTAAGACGTAAATGTCTAAAATCTACAATTTACTCAAGATCACAAGGCTTGAGTTTGAAATTTCAACTCGGAAAATCAGATTCTAGAATCTGTGCTCACTAGGCTATATGAGATAAAGTAGGGGAGGGAGCAAAGTTCAATATAACCCTCCATGTGCAAAAATGTGTGTGTATACATATGTGAACATATGTGTATCATATACAAGAGACAGAAATTTTAGGAAAACATAAAACATTTTACCTGAGTGGGACTAGGCAGGTAGAATAGGGATGAGAATGGAGATATGAGAGATAACATTTTTATTTTCCTTTCAAAGCATTTGAAAATAAAAATGTTAAATGGTTTTGATTTTCTAAAATTGTTTTAACCAAAAAAAACCCAAAGTGAAAAACTGCCTGAGCAAATGAAAGAATCTGCCTGTAATACAGGAGACCCCAGTTCGATTCCTGGGTCAGGAAGATCCCCTGGAGGAGGGCATGGCAACCCACTCCACCTGGAGAATCCCCAAGGACAGAGATGAGTGGGAGGCTACCATCCATGGGGTCACAGAGTCAGACATGACTGAGTGACACAGAACACCATTCTATTCCTCTTAACTTAGCTGCTTTTATAAACAGAATGATATCAAATACTTTCTTGTGAGATTGACAGAGAAGACATTGGTTTTGCAAATATTATTCATGATATAAAATGTTATATAGCCAAAACCACAGAATCAGTGCTTTAAATCATTCTCCAAATACAGGAATATCTTTGTCATAAAAATTATGCTTGCAACAATGACTAGAGTGGTTATTTGCCTATAGTTCAAGGTCTAAAGTCATACTGAACTAACAGATCTAAGCAAAGTGCAATAATGAGTTTTCCCATAACTCTGGTTTTATAACCCTGTGGGATGTCTCCATTCCCTTCTTAGAATATTGTCAAAAAGTAAAATTCAACTGACTCACAATGATAAATGTATCACAGATTGTGGCAGAGAGGTTAAAAAACAAGTTCAGAAATTTAAGACAAGGTAGCACACCAGTACTACAGAGTGAAACTCTCATGTAGTAGCAACCCATGTTCACTATGGGTCTACTATTATTTCAGACAACATAAAAGTACCTTACCTACATTACTTCCTTTGTATGCCATACCATGTGGGTCGGTATTGATCCGTTCATTTCACAGATGTCGAAGCCAGGGCACAAAGAAGTTAAGTAATTTACTCAAAGCAGCATGGGCAGCCAGAGGCAGAGCCAGGCTCTGAGCCCTGGTTTTCTTGGTAGGTTTTTTTTTGAGCAGAGTTCCTTTTATTAACAATGGGTCCTTGTTGGTTATCCATTTTAAATACAGCAGTGTATACATGAAGTATTTCCTAAAGTTCTTAACTATCCCTTAGTTAAAATAGTTAAGATAGTTCTCAATTATCCCCCTTCAACCCCCCTACCCCAGCAACTATAAGTTCATTTTCTAAGTCTGTGAGTCTCTGTTTTGTAAGTTTATTTCTTTTTGGATTCCATGTATAAGTACAGTCACACACATTTCTGCTTCTCTGTCTGACTTACTTCACTCAGCATGACACTCTCTAGGTCCATCCATGTTGCTGCAAATGGCATTATTTCATTCTTTTTAATGGCTGAGTATATATGGACCACATCTTCTTTATCCATTCCTCTTTCAATGGATATTTAGATTGTTTCCATGTCTTGGTTATTGTAAACAGTGCTGCACTGAACACGTATGGCATGCACGTATCCTTTCAGATCATGTTTTTCTCTGGATATATGCCCAGGAGTCAGACTGCAGGATTATATGGTAGCTCTATTTTTAGTTTTTTTATGGAACCTCCATACTGTTCTCCACAGTGACTGCACCAATTTACATTTCCAGAGCCCTAGTCTTCTTGATTGGAAAGCCCATATTGTCCATTTACTACCCACCAAACACACAGGATTCAAAACTGACTCTCTGTACCAGTTAATCTAGTATTCTGTTAAGATGTATCAGACACCAAGGCATTTTTAGTTAGATTTACACTATCTAAAGAGGTATTTTAAGGTTGTTGTCAGTAGTAGAAAATGTTGCTTTCAAGTAGGAAAACTCAGACTTCAATCCTTGTCACTCCCTTACTACAAGACTGAGGGACTTTGATCATATTACCAAATTTTGGTCTTCTCATTTGAAATTTGTTTTATTGTAAAAAAAAACAAGAATACTTAACAATCCTTATAAAAGCATTTTCCTTTTTAAAAATCAGTATCAAAAAAAAAAAAAAAATCAGTATCCAGGCACCAGAAAATGCCTCATACAGTCCAGTATCTCACAGGGAACATAAGGATGTCCAGTACTTTTAACAAGGACACCCCCCCACTACCCTGAGTCAGTGCTTACCTGATAAAAATACTTACACTTTATAACAATTGCACCGCAAAAGCTTTTCTACTCCATTCTTTCTTTGCAAGCCATAAGCCATGGTGAATTATTACAGTCCGATTTCCTAACACAGGTGCCTGATGTAATGACTCAGATATTCTTGTTCACTTTGCCTGAAATGATTGCAACGCACCTAATTAAGATAAAGTATTCACTTGACTATTTTAATATCCAAATAATAAAAAGATCCAGAAAAAAAAAAGTCTGAATCTAAGAACCTCCCTAACCGATGTTCATGAACTGAATCTCTTTTCTCTTCTATTTTCCACTAACTCGTTTTATCACTTCTCGCCACGTTAGGAGAAAATACCAGGTAAACAGTATCAGCATTCAGGCCCCGTATTCTGTCCTTGCCTAAAGCCTGTCAAATGGGCTCAAAAAACCTCAATACCAAAACGTGTCTCAAACGTGACAGTGTTAAGCCACAAAGCACGGGCGGGCACAGGGACTTTCAGTCCTCCATCCTTTTAAAGAATGCAGACCTTCCTCCCAGGTTTTCCCTTCTGCGCTTAAAATGTGACCCACTTCATGCACCACTCCCATGCCTCCTCCAGCTCAGGCTTCGGGATGGGTGTTCTGCCCGCTGGATGCGCAGAGCCCGGGAGGACACGGGTCCTCCAGAGCCCAGGGTGGGGAGGAGAGATGAAGAGGGGAGGGAAGAGACGGTGAAGATGAGAGAAGGGAGGAGAAGGAAGGAAGACTGCGGGGAGGAGGCGGGCCGGCCCTCCTCGCGCCGTCCCCACCCACGCCTAGCTCCGCCCCTCCTCCCACACACGCCACACACGCGGCGGGCGCGGCCGCTCCGCCCAAGCCTCGCGAGACTGGTGCCCGCGAGAGGACGCCGGCGCCCGATTGCCCTCGCCCGGGTGTGGGAGGGTCTTGGGAGCCACTTGGGTCGAGGGCCGAGCGCGCACCCATTTAGTCGCCATGGCCGCCCGCACAGGCCTTCCTGCTCGCGCCTGGAGGTGCGGGCGGCCCCGCGTCAGGCCAGAGCCTCCATAAAGGGCTTTGTGGTGCCGGCCCCGCCCGCGAGAGGCCCGGGGCTCGGCCTCCCACAGCCGACGGCCGGCTCACGCTTGACGGAACCAAGCCCACAGCGAGCGAGAGCGCTTGTAAGCTAGGCCTTTCCCTGAAGACGACGCTTCTGACAGGGAGGGGGTTGAGTGCAGCCACCTGGGGGACTTGGTTGGGGGCAGCACTTAGAGAAACGCGCCGGGTTCTGACGTGTGGACGGGCGTGAGTGTCCCGCGTGCCCTGAGGGCGCGGAAGCCGCGTTAGTTGCCGCTCGCCTCACGCGTCAGGGCCGCTTCAAACAGTGATACTCCAGACATCTGATGAGCGTTATGGGCAACGCAGGCTTGCGAAAACGTGGTCTGATGGACGCGTTTCTGAAGTCCTTACAGGCTGGTGACTCAGGACGAATCTGTATTACTATGTCAGATGGTCACAGCTTAATATCAAACAAAAATAGTTTACTTCTATTTTGCGCGCAGGTTTTGGAGTCAGAACTGGGTTAGACTCCTAGTTCCGCCACTTTTAAGTTAATGACTTTTAAATTAATCTTGCCTACGTGAATTGTCTAAGCCGCAATTTCTTTCACCTGTAAAACAAGTATAATATTTCTACATCTTAGAGGGTTGTTGGGATGATCAAAGGTCCGGTCTGTAAACTCTCTGCCACAGGGTAAATGCCCAATTACCTCATTTTGAGCCTATTAACAACTTTATGGGATGGGCGAGTGATTAGCATTCCAGTTGTAAAGAGGCGGATTGAACTAAGATTGAAGGACTGCCTAGGGTCCGGTAGCTAAGTGAGTTTCAGAGCCAACTTTTGAAGCTAAGGGCTACCCGTGTGGCTCAGCTAGTCAAGAATCCGCCCGCAATGCAGGAGACCTGGTTCGATCCCTGGGTTGGGAAGATCCCCTGGAGAAGGGAAAGGCTACCCACTCCAGTATTCTGGCCTGGAGAATCCCATGGACTGTATAGCCCATGGGGTCGCAGAGAGTCGGACAGGACTGAGCGCCTTTCACTTTGAATCCAAACCCAGTACCCTTTTTCACTTTTACTAGCTACTTCTGATACTGTGTTAAGTCCTGTCTGACTCTCTGGGACTCTGTAGCCCGTGGGGCTCCTCTGTCCATGGGATTCTCCAGGCAATAATACTGAAGTAGATTGCCATGCCATCCGCCAGGAGATCTTCCCCACCCAGAAATGGAACCAGCATCTCTTAAATCTCCTTCATTGGCAGGCGGGTTCTTTATCACTAGGGCCACCTGGGAAGCCCACTTCTGGTTCTAGCTCCCACCTTAATTAGAACAGGCTGGTAGGGTTGACACACTGGTAGAGACCAAGTTGTTAACTAAGGTCACACCCAGATGGAGCAGGGATAGAGTACCTTAGAGTTGAAGTGGCCGTGGTTTCCTGGCCTGTATTCTTTTTATAGATGAACAAATCAAGATGCAGGGAGAGGATGTGGTCATACTGAGAGATCAGACTGTGATTTCTCCATATGGGAACCCCCATTTCTTTTATTATATGTATATATTGCTGACAATTGTAGTTATTTTCTGTGTGACTCACTTTGAACAAATATGGTGGAAGTTAGAGCATGACTTCTGAAACCAGGTCATAAAAGCTGTCGTGGCTTCCTTCTTGTGGTCTCTCTTGAATCACTAACCCTGTAAGAGGTCGGCTGCATGTTGGAAGGATGCCCAAGCCAACTTAAGGAGAAATTCATATGCGGTGGGATGAAGGCCTCTAGCCAACAATTGGTAAGGAGCTGAGGCCTCTTGACATCAACCATGTGACTGAACCATCTTGGGAGCAGATCCTCCAAGGCTCAGGCAGGCCTTCAGGTGACTGTAGCCTCAGATCATGTCTTCACTGAAATTTCATGGGAGAGCCTAAGCCAGAACCACTTCACTAAGTCACTTCAGGATTCCTGGCCCTCAGAAAAAAATGAGATAAATCATCATTTTAAGCCACCAACCTTACAGATATCTGTTACAGAGCAATAGATAACTAATGTAGCATTAAGTGTCTTAATGTAGAAGGAATATTTTTCAAAGAGGAAAATAGCCACATTTTTACAATTGAGGTTAATGATTTAATTTAAATGAACAGTAAAACACATTATACTTTACTGACATTTACTGGGCAGCTGATACTGCTAAATCTCTTTAGGACCACCATGGTGGTGGTCCAGTTGCTAAGTCTTATCGGACTCTTGGGACCTCATGGATTGTAGGCCAACAGGCTCCTCTGTCCATGAAATTTTCCAGGCAAGATTACTGGAGTGGGTTGCCATTTCCTTCTCCAAGGGATCTTTCCGACCCAGGGATCAAACCTAGGTCTCCTGCATTGTAGGTAGATTATTTAAGGGAAGCCCTAGGACCACTATAGATCTTTAAAAACTGTCAACACAGAAAATACACTTGAGACTTGAACAACATGGGTTTGAACTGTGCATATCCACTTATATGTGGATTTTTTTCAGTAATAAGTACCACATCCAAGGATGAATAAATCTGTGAATACAGAGGAAACAGGTATGGTGGGCCAACTGTAAGTTATAGTCAGATGTTTGACTGTGTGGGGATCAGTGGCCCTGACCCCTGCATTGTTCAAGGGTCAACAGTATATAGTAACCACCACTCCCTATGTGTATTTATAAACAAAAATAACACTAGATCCTATAGAATGTGAAACGATATTCAATAAGATCTGGTTCTATCCCCACCCCATAATCACTATTTCAGTGTTTTCTTTTGCAATATCAAGTTATTTCTAAACATTTCTCTCTTCCTCTCCATCTTTCCCTTGCCTTCTTTTTCCTTCCTCCCTCCCTCCTCCCTTTCTTCCTCTTCTCTCTCTGACTCTATATAACCACTCCCCCTATTTTTCTGATGCCCTACACACATCTTGCTATTGGATAAGCTTTCACTAATTTCAACTCCTCCGGAAAGTTGTCCCTTTTCATTTAAATTGGTTAAGGGAGCATTGCCGCCATCTAGTGATAAAATACAAGGAGAACTGCAAAGGAGACATAATCCTAACAGGGACTTGCGTGCTGGTGCAGTGGTTAAGACTCTGCATTTCCAGTGCAGAGAACACGGTTCATTCCCTGGTTGGGGAACTAAGATCTCACTTGGCATGGCTGGAAAAAAAAATAACACAAAAACATTATTGATATGATAACATTGACTATGCTTTGGTTACTGTTCTAGGTGCTTCATATGTGTGTGCATGCATGCAAAGTCACTTCAGTCATGTCTGACTGTTTGCAACCTGTGGACTGTAGCCCACTAGCCTCCTCTGTCCATGGGATTCTCCAGGCAAGAATACTGGAGTGGATTGCCTTGCCCTCCTCCAGGGAATCTTTCCAACCCAGGGATCAAACCGAAGTCTCTTAAGTCTCCTGCATTGGCAGACAGGTTCTTTACCACTAGCGCCACCAGGGAAGCACCAGGTACTTCATGTACATTGTTTCATTTAATTATCACAAAAGATGCTGTAGTTTACTGATGTGATTTTCCAGTTATTGAGAAGAAAAAAGCAGGTACCTCAAGCAGGTCACAGGGTTTGACCCAAGACTATCTGATTCTGGTTTTCTGCTCTCTCTACCACACTATACATTCCCCCAATATTGTAATTAGGGCAAGGCTTCCCTGGTGGCTCAGATGCTAAAGAATCTGCCTGCAGTGCGAGAGACCTGGGTTCAGTCGTTAGTCTGGAAGATCCCCTGGAGAAGGGAATGGCTACCCACTCCAGTATTCTTGCCTGGGAAATCCCATAGACAGAGGAGCCCCATGGGGTTGCAAAGAATCAGACACAACTGAGTGACTAACACTTTAGCGTGTATACTTGTAAATATTCTTGCAACTGCCCTTTTCAAAGACAGTTAATTTCTCATCATATATACAGTATATATATCCCTGCTACTTTGAAGGAGCAATGCTTTGTTTCTTTTAACTTAATATGTAAATCACAGATGCAGCCTACACTTTTTTCATGCTACACCCAAAACTTCTCTAGGAATACCAACTCAAAGCAAATGATAAAGAAATTCATCTGAAAAACTTCAAAATCACCAAAGAACCTAACAGCACTGAAAGCCCTGTATATACTTCTGTACTTGCTCTTCAGTTGCTCAGTTGGTGTTGGACTCCTTTGCAACACCACCAAGCTCCTCTGTCCGTGGGATTTTCTGGGCAAGATTACTGGAGTGGGTTGGCATTTTCTCCTCCAGGGGATCTTGTTGACCCAGGGATCAAACCCATTATCTCCTGCATTGCAGGTAGATTCTTTACTGCTGAGCCACCAGGGGAGCCTTCTATACTAGCACCTTCCTAATTCTCTCCCTTTTCTATCCACTCCTTCCCATGTTTCCTTCTTCCTCCCCTGAAGTCTGTGTGTGCCCAAATTGAGACGCTCTTCTTCTGGTTGTTCTGTCCCAGCGCTCTCAGTGGCTGTACTCTCACTAATGTAATTATCACTTCTCTTTGGATAGGCCCCACATCTGATTCTCTAGCCAGCCTTGCCTTCTTTCTGAATTTATATCCTGCATTTCCATTGGTTTGTGGGATCTTCCTACCTGAATATCCTGTCCAGTTGAAAATTTCAGCATATCCAAAATGTAATCCATCGCCTCCTCACTAAACCATCTCTTTTGCTTCTACTTCTAGGAATGGTGATGCCCTGTGAGTGTCCCATGAGTCATAGTATTGAGCCAATTTAAAGCATACTGTTGGGAAACTGCTCCACACCAGCCAGCATTCTTGGCCATCTTCCATAACATTGGATCCTCATAGGTTAGGAGGGAAGAAGACAGTAGTTTCCCTAGTGCAGTATAGCGAAAGAGTTATAGGGTTACAAAATGACTTGCTTCCAGTTATATGACTAGTCAGTTGCAGAGCCAGACTTAACCCAGGTCAGTTTCACTCCTGACCTCCCTTGAGTTCTCTAGGTCACCTGCCTTGATTGTGTACCTTTGTCCATGAGATTTTCATTGCATGCTTACAACATTAACTACCACTCATTTTATTTGAGGTCAACGGATTATGTTTCTGTACCTTAAACACATAATTTTCTGACCAAAACAAAAAACAGAAGCCTCAAATAGGGTCCAGGCTTCTCTGCTCTGCTTATAGGCAGAAGTTACAATTTCCTAGGTACCCAGTTCTCCTGTTCTTTAGGAGGCAAAACAGATCACAATGCGTTATCCGGATCCAAGACTATGACACATGATTCACAGACTAGGATTCTTCCCAGGACAAAATCTGGAGCCGCAGGGATCCCTGACTGGCTTTAGGAGGGCACCACAAACTGCACCAGCTGTGTAGCTGTGGACACCAGGAGAGCTCAGTGGCACTTGAATTCCTGCACTGCACGAGCATACAGCATTTGTTGTAAGAGCAGGAAGAAAGTCTTTCTTTACTCAGCATAATATATGAGGTCTTTGGGCTGTTACAGGATCACCCTATTAAGTTCTATTAATTAAAACAAAAGGTTTATCTGCTTCAGTCCAACTGACATTTCAACTTCATGCTAATTTATAATGTCATTTTAAAAAAAGTAGGGGACTTCCCTGGTGGCACAGTGGATAGGAATCCACCTGCCAATGCAGGGGACACGGGTTCGATCCCTGGTCCAGAAAGATTCCACATGCAACTAAGCCCACGTGCTGCAACTCCGGAAGCTGCCCAAGCTCTGGGACTCACAAGCTGCAGCTCCTGAGCCGGTGTGCCGCAGCTCCTGACGTCTGTGTGTCTGGAGTGTGCGCTCTGAAACGAGAGAAGCCACTGTGATGAGAACCCCGTGAATCACAACGAAGAGTAACCCCTGCTCACCACAACTAGAGAAAGCCTGCACGAGCAACAAAGACCCAGCAGGACCAAAATAAATAAATAATTTTTTAAAAAGAACTTTGTCTTTTTTAAAAAAAAGTAGGAAAGTAGAAGCAATCAGAAATAACAGATGAGACCTCTATTCATTAAAGATTTATTAAAATGATTCATACTTGGTTGATTTTTCAAACATAAATCCGATCCATTGAGCTTTCCTGAGGAGATAGAAACCTGAAGAGGAGATGTGCTCTGATAAAAAGGGTCTAACTAGGAATCCAGAACACCTGGATTATAGACTTCATAAATATGAAAGATTCTAAGCCTGTGTATCATTTATGAAACCAAAAATCTCAGAAATATTTTTATGACTGATTCCATGAATTTGTCTAAATGACAAATTTTAAAAATTTGTCATTTTTCATGTAAATATGACAGTGCTAAATCCTTAATAACTTAGTAAAGGACAATAATTTACGCATTTTATATTTTGATATATTTTTGTAAAGAATAAAAGGACATCAATTTTGCTTGTCCTAAAATTTTCGAAGATTTATATCCCAGGTATACTGTATCCATAAACTTCTTGATTCAGTGATTCATATTTCATTGTAAGCTCTAATTCAGTTAAATTTAAGCCAATTTAACACACATCTATTGAGCACTTTCTGTATGCATAGTTCTGTGACCGGCCCCTGCAGTCTAAACTATGTCCTCCCTTTCCTCCCTCCTCTAAATGTGTAAGAAAAGCTCTCTTTCCCCTTGAGGATTTAAGTTGATTAATATACATTCTCAGCTTGGAGAAATATGGAAAAAGAAATTATTGCCTCTCTCTGTCAGCTGTGTAAGTTGTCTTGAAACAAGATTCATTTTTTAGGCCAGAATCTAAAATTAGAATGCATATAAGCCCCCAAAGGCAATAAATATCAAATTACTTAAAATTCTGGATTAAAAAAAAAGATTATTTCAAAGCATAGAATGTCTTACACTTGCTCAAGCACTGATTTCCTAATGTTAAACTTGTTTGTGAATTTTACTCTTTGATTTTTTGTTTTCTGTTTGAACCACTAAGACAAATTCTTTTTAAAAAAAACTTTAAGGGATAATTTACAAATATAATTGGATGTATTATATTTAAGGTGTACAAAGTGATTATTTTGATATGCATATACATTATAAAATGATTGCCAAGATCAAGATAATTAACACACCCATCACCTAACAATTAACACAGTTGACTGTGTGTGTGACAGTGTGGTGAGAATGCTGAAGACCTACTCAGCAACTTTCAAGTATACAATTCTGTATTACTAACTATAGTCACCAATTCTTATATTTTTTATTGAAGTATAGTTAAATTACAATATTGGGCTCATTACTGCTGTACAGCAAACAGATTCAGTTATACATACATATATATTTTTAAAAATACTCTTTTCCGTTATAGTTTGTCATAGGATATTGAATACAGTTCTGTATGTTACACAGTAAGACCTTGGGTTTATCCATTCTATACATAATAGCTTACATCTGCTAACCACAACCTCCCACTCCAACCACCTCCCCAGCCACCTTCAACCACCAGACTGTTCTCTATGTCAGAAGTAACCAGTTCTTAATTGTTTCTCAGCTCCCATTTCTACTTTCAAGCTACCATCAGTAAATCAAAGGACACCCCCTGCAGCTCATTAGTAGGCATTGCAACCTAACATGCTTTTAATTTTTAAGGTTTATTTCATATATACTGTATATTTGAGAAAGGAAATAACAGAAGTAAAATAATGCTAGAACAAACTCAAATTTTATGTCAAGTTAAGCATATTCTCTCAAACATATAATTTTCTGCCAAGTTAAGCATATTCTCTCAAACATATATAAGTAACTATAGTTTCCTCAAATATCTAAAATAAGTATTCTATTCTAAATCTCAGGAATTGGAAATGTTCAGAATAATACTTCTTATTCCAGGAAGTGCTTTATATTTTGCAAGTTGTGAGTCTTTCAAAGAAGACTTGAAACTTCATAGCAGAGTGACAATAACTTTATGGTAAATTTTATAAGAGCCAATGTTGGCCTTAAAACTCTAGCCAAAATCTATGTAGAGGCAGCAGAAATCTAAAATGATCCCTGTAATGGGCTGAATTATATTCCTCCCAAATTTATATGTTGAAGTTCTAACACCTAGTACCTTAGAATAACTGTATTTAGAGAGAGGGCCTTTAAAAAGATAATTACAGTAAAATGTGATACAGATCAGCCCTAATCCAATGTGACCAGTATCCTTATAGGAAGAGCATATTAGGACATAGACATGCACAGAGGGAAGACCATGTGTGGAGACAGGGAGAAGAGATGGCCACCTTTAAGCAAAGCAGAAAAAGCTCAGAAGGAAACCAACCCTGCTGATGGTTTGAGCTCAGAATTCTAGCTTCTAGAAATGACAAGAAAGTAAATTTATGTTCCTTAGGCCATATAAACTGTGAGGCTTTATTATGGCAGACCTAGCAATCCCATACAGCTCCCAAAGTTCTCAGCTACCTATGTACACACCCTGTATAAGCTGCTATGGAAGTCAGCTGTTGTGTTGCGGCTAGAGGATGAGACTAGCCTCTAAGAGCTAAGAGCAACCACTGCTGACAGCCAGCAAGATAACAGGGACCCCAATCTTAAAACCGAAAGGAACTGAACTCTGCCAGCAGCTTGCAAGAGGCTCTGAACAGACAGTGTACTCTGATAAAGAGTCTAGTCTATCAGATGAGAATGCAGCCCAGCTGACACCTTCATTTCAGTCTTTTGAGGTTCTAAGCAGAGAACCAGCTGTGCCAGGCCCAAACTTACGATATGTGAGATGATAACTGAGTGGTCTTATAGACTGTTAAAGTTTGTGGTACTGATTTACAGCACAGAAAACTAACACAGTATGAACACCCAAGAATTGGGTGATCACTGCATGTGATACAAGATCGCTTACTTTATAACACCTCAAAGAAAATATAGTGCCCAGGAGGATCTCTCTCTCTCCCATCGTGTCTTAATAAGTCCCTGAAAAGTGAAAGTGGAAGTCACTCAGTTGTGTCCGACTCTTTGTGACCCCATGAACTATATAGTCCATGGAATTCTCCAGGCCAGAATACCGGAATGGGTAGCCTTTTCCTTCTCCAGGGGATCGTCGCAACCCAGGGATTGAACCCAGGTCTCCCGCATTGCAGGGAGATTCTTTACCAGCTGAGCCACAAGGGAAGCCCTAAGTCCCTAGAATTTGCCCTAGAGGGCAAATAGGACTTACCTTGCACAACAAGACCAGACTCCTCTTGCTCTGGCCCCATTGGTCAGGACACCATCTTTCCCCCTGGTCTTGGCTCCCTCCTGGGTTTTGGAATCTAAAGCAGGTAATATATATAGATGTGGAACTTAATTTCCCTCCCTTTGAGTGTGACCTAGACTCTCTTCTAACAAATAGAGAAGTGACTATGTATGACTCAGAGACTCCATCATAAAGAGCACTGTGGCTACTTACATGTTCTTCCTCTAAGATCACTTGCTTTGGAGAAAGTCATCCACCCTGTTAAGCAGTCCTGTGGAGAGGCTATGGAGTGAAAAACAGGCCTCAAGTCAACAGCAATATGAGGGAGCCGTCAGAAGTGGATCCTCAGGCCCCAGTTAAGCTTTCCGATGACTGCACCCCTTGCCAGCATCTTGACTGCAACCTCACGAAAGATCCTGGGCCAGAAACACCCAACTAAGCTGCTCTCAGATTCATGACCCACAGCAGCTGTCCCATCATATGTCTATTTTAAGGCACTAAATTTTTAGTAACTCGTTACTCCAGTAGATAACTAACATAATAGGCTAGATTAAATCTCTTACATGAAAAAGAAACACAGAAGGAAAGATCCAGGAATCAGGAAGAGTTAAGAGGAGAAAGAAGCAGAAAGAGGATGTAGTGAGGAGAATTTCAAAGATGTTCATTCTTTTGGAAAGACAGGATGAGATTAAAGCAACTGATATAGAAAGTGGATCTCTGGGGACAAAAAGATGTTAAAAGGTATATTCAGGAAACTTTTTGCCTGGCTATGTTGTATAAATCTCTCCCCTGTATTCCAGGAAAACTTTAAGTAAAGATCTATATATTTTTAAATAATAACCTTAACACTGCCCAGTGATTTAATGTGTCCCCAGGCTCATGAACCACTTATTTAAGTTTAGCCTAGTCATTTACTCCTGCATCCTCAACTCCCCAACTTTTCTTATAACTCAGGTGGCCACAGTCAAAGCTCTGGCCAATGAGACAAAGGAGTAAGTGTGTAGGGAGTCTCTGGGAAATACTTTGATTCCTGCTGCGGAGAGAAACAGTTTGCTAGCACTGCCCCTGA
>SJYT01014714.1:0-19611 GCA_006410635.1 Cephalophus harveyi | reverse complement strand
CTCCAGGGGATCTTCCCAACCCAGGGATTGAACCCGGGTCTCCCGCATTGGAGGCAGACGTTTAACCTCTGAGCCACCAGGGAAGCCCTTATTTCATATATACTGTATATTTGAGAAAGGAAATAACAGAAGTAAAATAATGCTAGAACAAACTCAAATTTTATGCCAAGTTAAGCATATTCTCTCAAACATATAATTTTCTGCCAAGTTAAGCATATTCTCTCAAACATATATAAGTAACTATAGTTTCCTCAAATATCTAAAATAAGTATTCTATTCTAAATCTCAGGAATTGGAAATGTTCAGAATAATACTTCTTATTCCAGGAAGTGCTTTATATTTTGCAAGTTGTGAGTCTTTCAAAGAAGACTTGAAACTTCATAGCAGAGTGACAATAACTTTATGGTAAATTTTATAAGAGCCAATGTTGGCCTTAAAACTCTAGCCAAAATCTATGTAGAGGCAGCAGAAATCTAAAATGATCCCTGTAATGGGCTGAATTATATTCCTCCCAAATTTATATGTTGAAGTTCTAACACCTAGTACCTTAGAATAACTGTATTTAGAGAGAGGGCCTTTAAAAAGATAATTACAGTAAAATGTGATACAGATCAGCCCTAATCCAATGTGACCAGTATCCTTATAGGAAGAGCATATTAGGACATAGACATGCACAGAGGGAAGACCATGTGTGGAGACAGGGAGAAGAGATGGCCACCTTTAAGCAAAGCAGAAAAAGCTCAGAAGGAAACCAACCCTGCTGATGGTTTGAGCTCAGAATTCTAGCTTCTAGAAATGACAAGAAAGTAAATTTATGTTCCTTAGGCCATATAAACTGTGAGGCTTTATTATGGCAGACCTAGCAATCCCATACAGCTCCCAAAGTTCTCAGCTACCTATGTACACACCCTGTATAAGCTGCTATGGAAGTCAGCTGTTGTGTTGCGGCTAGAGGATGAGACTAGCCTCTTAGAGCTAAGAGCAACCACTGCTGACAGCCAGCAAGATAACAGGGACCCCAATCTTAAAACCGAAAGGAACTGAACTCTGCCAGCAGCTTGCAAGAGGCTCTGAACAGACAGTGTACTCTGATAAAGAGTCTAGTCTATCAGATGAGAATGCAGCCCAGCTGACACCTTCATTTCAGTCTTTTGAGGTTCTAAGCAGAGAACCAGCTGTGCCAGGCCCAAACTTACGATATGTGAGATGATAACTGAGTGGTCTTATAGACTGTTAAAGTTTGTGGTACTGATTTACAGCACAGAAAACTAACACAGTATGAACACCCAAGAATTGGGTGATCACTGCATGTGATACAAGATCGCTTACTTTATAACACCTCAAAGAAAATATAGTGCCCAGGAGGATCTCTCTCTCTCCCATCGTGTCTTAATAAGTCCCTGAAAAGTGAAAGTGGAAGTCACTCAGTTGTGTCCGACTCTTTGTGACCCCATGAACTATATAGTCCATGGAATTCTCCAGGCCAGAATACCGGAATGGGTAGCCTTTTCCTTCTCCAGGGGATCGTCGCAACCCAGGGATTGAACCCAGGTCTCCCGCATTGCAGGGAGATTCTTTACCAGCTGAGCCACAAGGGAAGCCCTAAGTCCCTAGAATTTGCCCTAGAGGGCAAATAGGACTTACCTTGCACAACAAGACCAGACTCCTCTTGCTCTGGCCCCATTGGTCAGGACACCATCTTTCCCCCTGGTCTTGGCTCCCTCCTGGGTTTTGGAATCTAAAGCAGGTAATATATATAGATGTGGAACTTAATTTCCCTCCCTTTGAGTGTGACCTAGACTCTCTTCTAACAAATAGAGAAGTGACTATGTATGACTCAGAGACTCCATCATAAAGGGCACTGTGGCTACTTACATGTTCTTCCTCTAAGATCACTTGCTTTGGAGGAAGTCATCCACCCTGTTAAGCAATCCTGTGGAGAGGCCATGGAGTGAAAAACAGGCCTCAAGTCAACAGCAATATGAGGGAGCCGTCTTAGAAGTGGATCCTCAGGCCCCAGTTAAGCTTTCCGATGACTGCACCCCTTGCCAGCATCTTGACTGCAACCTCACGAAAGATCCTGGGCCAGAAACACCCAACTAAGCTGCTCTCAGATTCATGACCCACAGCAGCTGTCCCATCATATGTCTATTTTAAGGCACTAAATTTTTAGTAACTCGTTACTCCAGTAGATAACTAACATAATAGGCTAGATTAAATCTCTTACATGAAAAAGAAACACAGAAGGAAAGATCCAGGAATCAGGAGGAGTTAAGAGGAGAAAGAAGCAGAAAGAGGATGTAGTGAGGAGAATTTCAAAGATGTTCATTCTTTTGGAAAGACAGGATGAGATTAAAGCAACTGATATAGAAAGTGGATCTCTGGGGACAAAAAGATGTTAAAAGGTATATTCAGGAAACTTTTTGCCTGGCTATGTTGTATAAATCTCTCCCCTGTATTCCAGGAAAACTTTAAGTAAAGATCTATATATTTTTAAATAATAACCTTAACACTGCCCAGTGATTTAATGTGTCCCCAGGCTCATGAACCACTTATTTAAGTTTAGCCTAGTCATTTACTCCTGCATCCTCAACTCCCCAACTTTTCTTATAACTCAGGTGGCCACAGTCAAAGCTCTGGCCAATGAGACAAAGGAGTAAGTGTGTAGGGAGTCTCTGGGAAATACTTTGATTCCTGCTGCGGAGAGAAACAGTTTGCTAGCACTGCCCCTGACTTCCTGTCTTAAGTATCATGAAACATTGTGTGAAGCCCACATCTTGTGCCAAGAAGAAGACAAGCCTAAAGATGGAAAGGTATCCAGCAGAGGGTGGCTGAGCATCAGAACAGAAAGTGACAGGAATCCTGGAGCCAATCACTGAGCAGCTACATCCAACCTGGATTGCCTCCTGCTTACCTTCTCCTTAGAAGAGAATAGTAACATTCTTTATTGCTTAAGCCAGACGTCGTGTCTGACTCTTTGCAACCCCATGGACTGTGTCCATGGAATTCTCCAGGCCAGAATACCGGAGTGGTTGGACTTTCCCTTCTCCAGGGGATCTTCCCAACCCAGGGATCAAACCCAGGTCTCCTGCATTGCAGGCAGATTCTTTACCAACTGAACTATCAGGGAAGTCCCCCAGCCAGACAGGCTATGATTAGTATGGTTTTCTGTTATGTGTGGTAAAACCATTCCTGGTACTGAGATGAATATTTGCTTATAGGTGGTGCCACCCTCAAGCGGGTCAACATCATATGTGTTCTCATGAGACCAACTGAGTTCAAAATCGCCTCCCGCGGTAGTGAGGAGTCCTCCAGTTAGGAAGGCACCCCAGCACCTCAGTGTTCTATCCACAAGATGGATAAAATTATACTTTCATCACACAAATGTCAGGGTCAATAGTTGAGTACACTTATTACTTAAAAGACTGCGTATGGCAAGAGTGAACATCAACATTCTAGAAATCAGCGAACTAAGATGGACTGGAATGGGTGAATTTAACTCAGATGACCATATTACATAATAGGTATAAATTCTCATTATGTTGAGAGTTTAAAAAGCAAAAACTTAGTATTCAAAATCTTGAAAACCAAGAGAATTCTCACAAAATTTAAAGCTTATCAACTATCAATTTAGGGTCTACAGATAATCTGCTGCTGTAATTAGTAGATCTTGAAGAGCTGCAGAGTGAATTTGGTTCTTAACTCTTCATTAAGTGAAAGAAATTTCCAACAAATACAAAAGCAAAGAGATTCATATACTGAATCTCCATCTACCCATTATTTACCCAATGTAAGCAGCTCTCAGGGCTTCCCAGGTGGCTCAGTCAGTAAAGAATCTGGCTACCAATGTAGGAGACACAGGTTTGATCCCTGAGTGGGGAAAATCCCCTGGAGAAGGAAATGGCAACCCACTCCAGTATTCTTGCCTAGAGAATTCCATGGACAGAGGAGCCTGGTGGGCTATATAGTTCATAGGGTCACAAACAATCAGACACAACTGAGTGAGTGACACCATACAAACAGCTACAATACATCTCTGGTCTGGTTTAACCTGTCATTCTCCCCATAAATGTTGTTGTTGCTGTTTAGTTGCTAAGTTGTGTCTGACTCTTGTGATCTCATAGACTGTAGCCCTGTGTATATATCTCTAGAACTAACTCTGTGTGTGTGTGTGTGTGTGTGTGTGTGTGTGTGAGTGTGAGTCACTCCCTGGTGGCTCAGACGGTAAAGCGTCTGCCTGCAGTGCAGGAGACCCAGGTTCGATTCCTGGGTCGGGAAGATCCCCTGGAGAAGGAAATGGCAATCCACTCCAGCACTCTTGCCTGGAAAATCCCATGGACGGAGGAGCCAGATAGGCTACAGTCCATGGGGTCGCAAAGAGTCGGGCACGACTGAGCGACTTCACTTCACTTCACTTCAGTCACGTCTGACTCTTTGTGACCACATGGACTGTAGCCCGTCAGGCTTCTCTGTCCATAGAATTCTTCAGGCAAGAATACTGGAGTGGGTAGCCATTCCCTTCTCATTCCCTTCTGCCATTCCCATCTTCCCAACCCAGGGATCAAACCTGGGTCTCCTTCATTGCAGGCAGATTCTTTACCATCTGAGCCACCCCATTTTTTTCACCTGCAAAAAGGCACAGATTAGCGGTCAGGATCCAATCTCTTGGGTCACTGTGAGAAATAAATAGCAAAACAATGGTGAATAATAGCTGGAATGACTAAACCAGCCAAGCACTTCCCTAAGCACTTTTCCTGCAGTATCTTTAATCCTCAGCATTTGGCACATTCCCAGTGCTCAGCAAATGTTCCCTTCCAGGCCTAAAAGCAGGCTTTACAGCGATAAAGATGACAGAGTGGCGGCCCTGATTAGGAGAGGTCGATGAGAAAAAGTAGTACCTTATGAGGCAGAGTCCTCCACAAAGCCAGGAGGGGGACAGGGGCTCAAGGAAACCTTCTCAAATTTGCAGCGGAGTCCTGGAGCCTGGAGAGTGACGAGTGGTGTGAAGAGATGGGAACCAGGTCGAGAGGAAATGAGGAGTCAGGAAGAGAGGAAAGTACCCTGAGGCCTCTCAGCCTCTGGAGCTGCTCAAGGAAACCTTCTCAAATTTGCAGCGGAGTCCTGGAGCCTGGAGAGTGAGGAGTGGTGTGAAGAGATGGGAACCAGGTCGAGAGGAAATGAGGAGTCAGGAAGAGAGGAAAGTACCCTGAGGCCTCTCAGCCTCTGGAGCGCACTCCGATTCACACAGCACCTCCCAGCAGTTAGCAGTCTGCACAGACTCTTGGGTTCCGAGCTGGTCCAGACTCAGGCTAGGAGGAGATGAGGTCAAGAGTCAAACCTACAGCCATCTCAGAATGATTGTTGTGTTCCACACAACCACAGCATGCCCTTTGAAAATTATTATTTTATTTATTTTTGGTTGCTCTGGGTCTTCGTTGCTGTCCGAGGGCTTTCTCTAGCTGCCATGAGCAGAGGTTACTCGCTAGTTGCAGTACGCAGGCTTCTCATTACGTTGGCTTTCCTTGTTGTGGAGCTTGGACTTGAGGGCTTGCGGGCTCAATAGTCGTGGCCTGTGGGCTTAGTTGCCCTGCGGCATGTGGGATCTTCCCAGAGCAGGGATCGAACCTGTGTCTCCTGCATTGGCAGGCGGATTCTCACACACTGCACCACCAGAGAAGTCCCATCATGCCCTTTGCAAATGAGCTGAATGAGAGTTATTTTTTACAAGACTGGCTTGTGACACAGCTTTGGGAATGGGGGATACCAGGGAGGGTGGAAGGCTGACCTGAGCTTGGCCCCGGAAATACCACCACCCACATTATCCGGGAAGGAAGTTCCCAGCACCCACTAAATTTCTGAGGTTCCCATTGCTGTTTGACGGGCCTGCAGAGAATATCTGGTCTGCAAATCAGGGCTGTCTGGGATGGACACATCAGCTGACTACCCCAGCAGTCCTGACCATCCCAGAAGTCCTGACCACCCCACCTGACCTTGAGAGCCCAGCCATTTCCCAGGAAAGGCTCCAGTCATCAGTAAGCTGGGAGCGGAGTCTAAGAGTTAAGAAAGGATGAATCCAAAATCACCGTTTTTTAGAGAGGAAGGTCTTCCCATGTTTCTGTTTCTCTCTTCAGAGGGCTTTGTGTCTAAACTGGGCTTGAAACTTGGTCTCACAATACTTCTCAAAGGGGGAATCTGTGAACCCAAAAGAATCAAGTGGAGAATTAATTTAACATGCATAGTCTCAGGCCTTGCTACCAAAATTCTAATTCAGATGCTCCAGGGATGAGGAATCAAAAATGAGCTTTTCAAAAATAAGTCCCCAGGTGATTCTCCTTTGGGTGCTTTTGGACATTTCTCCAAAACTGGCCTGAAGACCATTGTGTCAGATAAGAACCTGGTGTCCTGGGAAAAATACAAATTTCGTGGATATCCTGAATGTTCAGTCTGCAGGGGCAGAGTTAGAGGGAGAAAGTGAGAAAGGAAACCCAGCCATCTGCATTTTAAAGAAGCTTCCCAGTTGAAGATGTACTGGCAGATTTTAAGAACCACCTGCCCAGGGAATAACAAAATGTTTTCTTAGAGGCATCACGGGCTGGAAAACCTATTTCTGCTGAATCTTCTTAAGCTACTTTGGGTGTATTTTCATAAAACCACAGCCCCAAGGCTCAAATAATGAATGAGAAAAAGACGCGGTACTGAGAATAAGAATTAAGTAAACCAACAGTGTGGAGAAGGTGATGGCACCCCACTCCAGTACTCTTGCCTGGCAAATCCTATGGACAGAGGAGCCTGGTAGGCTGCAGTCCATGGGGTCGCGAAGAGTCTGACACGACTGAGCAACTTCCCTTTCACTTTTCACTTTCACGCATTGGAGAAGGAAATGGCAACCCACTCCAGTGTTCTTGCCTGGAGAATCCCAGGGACGGGGGAGCCTGGTGGACTGCCGTTTATGGGGTCACACAGAGTCGGACACGACTGAAGTGACTTAGCAGCAGCAGCAGCAGCAAACCAACAGTGAAAGTGTTAGTTGCTCAATCACATCCAACTCTCTGTAACACCGTGAAGTGTAACCCACCAGGCTTCTCTGTCCATGGAATTCTCCAGGCAAGAATACTAGAGTGAGTAGCCATTCCTTTCTCCAGGGGATCTTCCCAACCCAGGGATCCAACCCAGTCTTCTGCAATGCAGGCAGCTTCTTTACCATCTGAGCCACCAGGGAAGCCCCAAACCAAGAATGGTTCCACATCAAAGATTTTTTGTCCAGTTTCTCCAGCAGGAACACCACACTGTATTTGCCCTCTTATTCATCACACTTTGCCTGCAGAAGTTTTCTTATATCAAGATGCTCAATAAATACCCATTGACTTGAATGTATACCCCTTCGGAGAGCAATACTTTTAACAAGGGTGGGGTTAGCCAAAAAATTCATTTGAGTTTTTCATACCAGTGTATGGAAAAACCTGAGCAAGCTTTTCAGCTAACATAATACTATATTATTTAGTGCTGGTGTTTGGATGAGTTCACACGTGTACATGGACAAGGGGCAGAAGAGGTGGTGGTGAACAAAAGTGGGTTTGATAAAGAAAGGGAGATAAAACTCAATGGGTTGCTAAGTAGACTTAAGTTGTAGTTAGGGAGAACATAAATACAAGTTCTAATTTTGGCTTACTTCCTCTCTTGCCCTGGGATCTTAAGCAAGCTACTTTCATTTCGCTATTTCAACCGTGACTTTTTTTCTTTTTTTAAAGGAATATTCCTGTGGAATTATTTTAAGAAGTAAGAAAGAAGAGATTGGAAAGCACCTTTTCCTCTTAGCCAAAATTATGCAGAAGAGAATTGGAACAGTTCGATGTCAGAAATAGTTTCTTCCTTCTTTTTCTTTCTTTTTTTAAATTTTTTATTCTTCTAAAATATTTTTAGGCCACACCATGCAGCATACACAATCTTAGCTCCCTTACAAGGGATCAAACCTCCACTGGGAGGGCAGAGTCTTAACCACTGAACCACTAGAGAAGTCTTTGTTTTCATTTCTTTCCATAAACTAAAAATAATTCATTTAGTGAATATCTACTGAGGATTTATTATAGAAGGTATGATGACTTCTATGGGCTTCCCAGTAGTGCTAGTGCTAAAGAACCCACCTGCCAGGGGAGGAGACATAGAGACATGGGTTCAATCCCTGGTTCAGGAAGATCCCCTAGAGGAGGACATGGCAACCCACTCTAGTTTTCTTGCCTGGAGAATCCCATGGACAGAGGAGCCTGGTGGGCTACAGTCCATGGAATCACAGAGAGTCAGATAAGTGATCCATGCAAAAAAATAGAGGAAAACAATAGAATGGGAAAGACTAGAGATCTCTTCAAGAAAATTAGAGATACCAAGGGAACATTTCATGCAAAGATAGGCTTGATAAAGGACAGAAATGATATGGACCCAACAGAAGCAGAAAATATTAAGAAGAGATGGCAAGTATACACAGAAGAACTATACAATATGACCCAGATAACCATGATAGTGTGATCACTCACCTAGAGCCAGACATCCTGGAATTAATAGAGGAAAACAATAGAATGGGAAAGACTAGAGATCTCTTCAAGAAAATTAGAGATACCAAGGGAACATTTCATGCAAAGATAGGCTTGATAAAGGACAGAAATGATATGGACCCAACAGAAGCAGAAAATACTAAGAAGAGATGGCAAGTATACACAGAAGAACTATACAATATGACCCAGATAACCATGATAGTGTGATCACTCACCTAGAGCCAGACATCCTGGAATTTGAGGTCTAGTGGGCATTAGGAAGCATCCCTATGAACAAAGATAGTGGAGGTGATGGAATTCCAGTTGAGCTATTTCAAATCCTAAAAGATGATGCTGTGAAAGTGATGCACTCAATATGCCAGCAAATTTGGAAAACTCAGCAGTGGCCACAGGACTGGAAAATGTTAGTTTTCATTCCAATCCCAAAGAAAAGCAATGCCAAAGATTGTCCAAACTACCACACAATTGCATTCATCTCCACATGCTAGCAAAGTAATGCTCAAAATTCTCCAAGCAAGACTTCAACAGTACATGAACTAAGAACTTTCAGGTGTTCAAGCTGGATTTCGAAAAGGCAGAGAAACCAGAGATCAAATTGCCAACATCTGCTGCATAATAGAAAAAGCAAGAGAATTCCAGAAAAACAACCTCTTCTGCTTCATTGACTATGCTAAAGCCTTTGACTATGTGGATCACAACAAACTGTGGAAAATTCTTCAAGAGATGGGAATACCAGACCACCTTACCTGCCTCCTGAGAAATCTGTATGCAGGTCAAGAAGCAAAAATTAGAACCAGACATGGTACAACAAACTGTTTCCAAATTGGGAAAGGAGTATGTCAAGTCTGTATATTGTCACCCTACTTGTTTAACTCATATGCCGTGTACATCATGCGAAATGCCAGGCTGGATGAAGCACAAGCTGGAATCAAGATTGCCGGGAGAAATAACAATAATCTCAGATATGCAGATGACACCACCCTTATGGCAGAAAGCAAAAAGGAACTAAAGAGCCTCATGATGAAAGTGAAAGAGGAGAGTGAAAAAGCTGGTTTAAAACTCAACATTCAAAAAATGAAGATCATGGCATCTGGTCCCATCATTTCATGACAAATAGATGAGGAAACAGTGACAGACTTTATTTTCTTGGGTTCCAAAATCACTGAGGACAGTGACTATAGCCATAAAATTAAAAGATGCTTTCTCCATGGAAGAAAAGCTATGGCCAACCTAGACAGCATATTAAAATAGAGAGACATTACTTTGTCAACAAAAGTCCACCTAGTCAGAGCTATGGTTTATCCAGTAGTCATGTATGGATGTGAGAGTTGGACCATAAAGAAGGCTGAGCATCAAAGAATTGATGCTTTTGAACTGTGGTGTTGGAGAAGACTCTTGAGAGTCCCTTGGACTGCAAGGAGATCAAACCAGTCAATCCTAAAGGAAATCAGTGCTGAATATTCATTGGAAGGACTGATACTGAAGCTGAAGCTCCAGTACTTTGGCCACCTAATTGGAAGAGTCAACTCATTAGAAAAGACCTAGATGCTGGGAAAGATTGAAGGCAGGAGGAGAAGGGAATAACAGAGGATGATGTGGTTGGATGGCATCACCAACTCAATGGAAGTGAGTTTGAGCAAGCTCTGGGAGTTAGTGATGGACAGGGAAGCCTGGTGCGCTGCAATGCATTGGGTCACAAAGAGACACGGCTGAGCAACTGAACTGAACTGCTGAATTTTTGTATGGTATTTAATAGCAGCAGCTATTAAGAATCACTTTAAAATTTAATCTTTTATCAGATTTAGATTTACAAGGTGTCAGAATGCTCATCTGTTCAAATATTTACTAATGTTTACTGTATGCCACATGAAAGAACAGTGAAACATCCTACTGGTCTCTGCATGAATCAAACACACACTCTCTCTACTAGTTCTTGCTTACAACAGCTTAGATCCTCTTCCCAACCCCACCAGATTCCCCATAATGTACATGCAGGCATGCATGCTCAGTAGCATCTGACTCTTTTTAAGCCCGTGGACTATAGCCTGCCAGGGTCCTCCATCCATGGGCTTTCCCTGGCAAGAATACTGGAGTGGGTTGCCATTTTCCCCTCCAGGGGATCTTCCCGACCTGGGGATCAAACCCCCGTCTCCTGCATCTCCTGCACTGGTAGGTGGATTCTTTACCTACTGAGTCACCTGGGAAGCCCCACAAGGTACACCAATAAATAAAACCTGATGATAAGACAGAGAGAAAGAGGCCCTGAGTCACATGATAAAAGTCACAAGCTCTAAAATTTTATAGCCTTAGTCCAGAAGGACTGGTCATAATCCCTTTAGTTGTATTTTGGTTTAAAATAGCAGAACTTCCAAGGAACTAGATTAAATTGACTGGCTTATCTCATGAGACCCCAGGGTAGGAATGCAGCCAGCCCTCGGGCAGGGACTGAAATCAAGCAGTGGAAAGCCAGGAGCACTGCCCTGTATCTCATTTCTGTTCTCTGCATTTGCACTCTTTCCTGCAAGCTGATTTTTCTAGTCCCCAAAGCACAAGATGGAATGCAGCTGCCTCTCTTGAAGTTTGAAGTTAAAGTTGGAAGCAAATGGAGGCTGTCTTTCTTTCAGTTCTAATATCAAATACAGAGAGAATCTGACGGGTTTAACTTAGATTCAGTGTCCTTTCCTTGGACCGATTAGCCTTGGTGGTGATGGAAGTAGGTGAGGGGAGCTTCAGCACAAACCTGCAGCCGGGGCCCCATCTCAGTGAACAGCAGAGCACCCAGTACCAACATTCTCATCTTAGTGATAGGGGATACAAGGTTAATCTGATGCCAGTCAAGGGCACAGAGATAAATGACTTCCTAGGAAGACTTCAAAAATCAAGCCGACTCTTCAACATTCTATAGACAGTGACAGAAACAGCAGAAGCCAATTCAAAGTCAGAGCCTAAAAATACAAGCATCGAAGGAACTGTAGTAAAGTCAGGATCAATGTAGGAAAGTATGTCCAGGAGTGTAGTAGACGTGGATGACCTTCCAAAAGTGTTTCTCCTTCTTCATTGCTATTACAGCTCTGGTTCCATTCAGGCATCTACCCTCCTCCACTTGGTCATGTACTTGTGTGGATACTGCTGCTATTTAGTCACTAAGTCATGTCCAATTCTTTTGCAACCCCAGGGTCAGTAGCCCACCAGGTTCCTCTGTCCATGGGATTTCCCAGGCAAGAATACTGGAGTGAGTTGCCATTTCCTTTCTCCAGGGGATATTCTGACCCAGGGATGGAACCCGTGTCTCCTTCTTGGCAGGCTGATTCTTTACCACTGAGCCACCTGGGAAGCCCCTGCATGGATCCTGGCTACTCCCTAATCCTGAGGATGAAAGTGAAGAAGTCGCTCAGTCATGTCCAACTCTTTGTGACCCCATGGACTGTAAACCTACCAGGCTCCTCTGTCCATGGGATTTTCCAGGCAAGAGCACTGGAGTGGGTTGCCATTTCCTTCTCCAGGGGATCTTCTGACCTGGGGATTGAACCCCAGATCTCCCACACTGCAGGAAGACGCTTTACCATCTGAGCCACCAGGGAAGCCACCAATCCAGGTAATACCATTCCCTTTATTACTGATAGATTTGGGCTTGAGTAGGTGATGCATTCTCACCAATGAAACATGAAATAAAATGGACTAGAAGTTTCTGGAAAAGGTCTCTTCACTCCTAGAAAAGATACATTATGAAGAGATTATATTGTTCTCCATTACACCTCTCGGTGTCTGGATGTTTGATACACTGAGAATTGCTGCAGCCATTTCATAACCCTGAAAGGAAAATAGAAAGAAGGGAAAAGCTGGAAAGTGGAAAGATTAACAATAATGCCACTTATCACTGAATTAACTATCATGGGAGCCATCCTATTTTGGACTTCTTATATGAGATAAATTTTCTTATTTTTTTAAGCCACCTGGAGTTGATTTTCATTCTCTTGCTGCTGAAGGCATCCTAACTGAAACAGAGGACATGGTGAGAATTTAGGCTTCAAAGGCAAGTAAATTGATCCTACATTCAGAATCAAGAGTCAGAATGGAATCAGACTTCTCAGCAACAACCCTGAAAGCCAGATGATTAGATTGTGAAGGAAAATATTTTTCAGTACAAAATTTTCTGCTCAGCCAAATTATCGTTCAAGTATGAAAGCAGAATGAGAATATTTTAGTACACACAAGTTCTCAAAAAATATACGTACACAGAATTCTCTCTAGGAAACTAGAAAGAATGTGCTTTTCCAAAATGAGGGAGTAAACCAGAAAAGAAGATAACATGGGATCCAGTAGATAAGACCTCCGTCTTGAGAAGTGAAGAGAGAACCCATAATAACTGTGGGCAAATTTTGAAGGCACCTCCAAAGTAGGGAAAGTGTTAGTCACTTGGTCGTATCCAACTCTTTGCAATCTTATAGGCTATAGCCCTCCAGGCTCCTCTGCCCATGGGATTCTCCAGGCAAGAATACTGGAGTGGGTAGCCATTTCCTTCTCCAGGGGATTTTCTCAACCCAGGGATCGAACCCAAGTCTCCTACATCATACGTGGATTCTTTACCATCTGAGCCACTAGGGAAGCCCGAGGGCACCTCTACAAGATGCACAGCAGAAGGAGATGAAATGATTTTTTTTTTTAAGTGATGCCTCTGAATATGGTGCAAGGAGTTTTGTAAAACTGACAGAAAATTGAGGAAACGGGGGAATTAAGCAGAAAAGGGAAAGTTGTTATACTACGTGTCTCAGATTGGATTAGTATTTGCATGAACACTTATTTGTGCAAAGTTATGGTATACTGGCAAGATGGGTGCACAGGAAAGATGTGTGAGTATGTGTGTGTGTATGAAAGAGCAACATCTTCAGGACTGGAAAGTTTAAATTTTAAAATTGAGTAGTAACATAAGTATTGTATTTAGAGATATGAGGAATATGTGAAAATAATCAAGAGTGAAAGTTGTAACCTCTGAAGGTGAAGGGTGAAGGTGAAGTCGCTCAGTCGTGTCCGACTCTTTGCGACCCCGTGGACTGTAACCTACTAGGCTTCTCCGTCCATGGGATTCTCCAGGCAAGAATACTGGAGTGGATTGCCATTTCCTTCTCCAGGGGATCTTCCCGACCCAGGGATCGAACCCAGGTCTCCCGCATTGCCGGTAGTGAAAGTTGTAACCTCTGAGAAGAGGGAAATGGCAGGGGACTAATGTTTACAGAGCAATCTTTTAGACTATTTTTCTTTGTTTTTTTTTTTTTTAGACTCTTGTTTTTCTATGGGCATTTATTTAAAATATTTTAACAGGTAAAAAGAAACTTATTGCAAAAAGAAAAGGAAGGCTTAGGTAAAAAGTTTAGGTAGAAATGTGAAAACACACCCCAAGGGATTTGGGAATATATTGCCTCTATTCGTTTTTGCTGACTGTATGACAGAAGGTCCTTGAATGATATCTAAGATATACAAAAATTTATCCTGGAAGAAATAGGATTCGGGAGTTTTGTGGGCATGACATAATCATGCCCATGGAACTCACTACATGGCAGAATGGAGAATGGTTCGGAGAACATCAAAACTAGGGGCAAAGGGGCTTCCCTGCCAATCCAGTGGTGAAGAATCTGGGCTTCCACTGCAAGTGGTGTAGGTTCGATTCCTGTTTGGGGAATGAAAATCCCACATGCCACACCTGTCTCTTATACACATCTAGTAGACTTAAGTTGTAGTTAGGGAGAACATAAATACAAGTTCTAATTTTGGCTTACTTCCTCTCTTGCCCTGGGATCTTAAGCAAGCTACTTTCATTTCGCTATTTCAACCGTGACTTTTTTTCTTTTTTTAAAGGAATATTCCTGTGGAATTATTTTAAGAAGTAAGAAAGAAGAGATTGGAAAGCACCTTTTCCTCTTAGCCAAAATTATGCAGAAGAGAATTGGAACAGTTCGATGTCAGAAATAGTTTCTTCCTTCTTTTTCTTTCTTTTTTTAAATTTTTTATCAAAGAGGGGAGGTGAAGAGAAACAGAACAGCTGTGGGAAATTGGGAAGGAAGTCTTGGTGACTCATCGAATGTAAGCGCTGTTGAAGAGAGGGAGGAAATTTCAAAGACTGGTTTGAGCAGGAGTGAGATCCCAGTGGCAGCCTATTTTCATAGGAATTTTCTCAGCTCATTAGTTTTGTGGAACAAAATCAAAGTGGCATAATTCTTCTAGTGCCACCCCGTCCAACCCCACTCTTGGCACTATCCAACACCCAAGTCAGATCTCTTAGCACAGATTTTATTAATAGGCTTAATTAACATGAAAACGTTACATATTAATTTCAAGGCTGGTCAATGGGGGACTGGAAAGCCCCTGGAACTCCACCAAATTCCTGGTCTCTGAGCTGAGATGAAGATTTTGGAAAGTTTTCACAGAGTTTTTATTTTTGTTTATTCCTTTGATTTTTCCTGCCGCAACGTGCCTCACTGCTGTTCCCAGGAAGAATACTGAATGCTCAAAATACTGAGTACTCATAACATGGCAAGTATTTGACTTAATTGTGGTGTTGGAGAAGACTCTTGAGAGTCCCTTAGACTGCGAGGAGATCCAACCAGTCCATTCTGAAGGAGATCAGCCCTGGGATTTCTTTGGAAGGAATGATGCTAAAGCTGAAACTCCAGTACTTTGGGCACCTCACACGAAGAGTTGACTCATTGGAAAAGACTCTGATGCTGGGAGAGATTGGGGGCAGGAGGAGAAGGGGACGACAGAGGATGAGATGGCTGGATGGCATCACTGACTCAATGGACATGAGTCTGATGAACTCCGGGAGCTGGTGATGGACAGAGAGGCCTGGAGTGCTGTGATTCATGGGGTCGCAAAGAGTCAGACATGACTGAGCAACTGAGCCGAACCCTTGTGTGTCAGTCACTCAGTCGTGTCCGACTCTGCAACGCCCAGACTGTAGCCCACCAGGCTCCTCCATCCATGGGATTTTCCGGGCAAGAATACAGGAGTGGGTTGCCATTTTCTTCTCCAGAGGATCTTCCCAACCCAGGGATCAAACCAGTGTCTCCTATATCTCCTGCATTGCAGGCGGACTCTTTACCGCTGATCCACCATGGAAACCCTTGTACTGCCCTGTTTACAAATGAGCTGAGGCTCAGAAATGTTAAGGAAACTGATTCTGATACATTGCTTAGTTAGCAAATCTTGGTCACTCTTGGTGTGGGCCCACAGCTTGGTTCCCCAAACCACTACATACCCCTGTGCTCTCACTCTTTGTGGTTCCTCACTTTGCCCTCCAGGAATGGACAGGTCTCCCAACAGTCAATGCCTCCCTTCATCTATGACCCGGATGCTTTGGCTGCTGTCAAAACTGTATTTAGAAATCACTGGCTGGTACCATTTTTGCTCGATGCTATTGAGATGTCTCTACTCCCAGTTTCTTTCAGAGGACAGAGCTAATCAGTACATGTATGTATATGTGCATTTATGTATATATGGACCTGTATTTATGAACACATACTCATAAATGTGTGTATTACTGAGTACATCACATCTGCATGTCTATATCTCTCTACATTAAAAACCAGGGCGGCGGTCCTAAGATGGCAGAGGAATAGGACAGGGAGACCACTTCCTCCCCCACAAATTCATCAAAAGAACATTTGAATGCTGAGTAAATTCCACAAAACAACTTCTGAATGCTGGCAGAGGACATCAGGCACCCAGAAAAGCAGCCCGTTGTCTTTGAAAGGAGGTAGGAAAAAATATAAAAGATAAAAAGAGAGACAAAAGAGGTAGGGACGGAGATCCATCCGGAGAAGGGAGTCTTAAAAAAGAGAAATTTCCAAACACCAGGAAACACTCTCACTGGCAAGTCTGTGGTGAGCCTTGGAACCTCAGAGGGCAACATAACTAGGAGGAAAAATAAATAAATAATTAAAACCCACAATTACACGCCCAATGGTAACTCCTAGCAGAGAAGCAGCGTAGACGCCCGCATCCGCCACTAGCAAGCAGGGGCTGGGCAGGGAGGTGCGGGCTGCATTGCTTAGAGTAAGGACCAGGCCTGAATGCCCTGAGGGCAATCTGAGGGAGCTAACTTGGGATAGCAAACCAGACTGTGGGATGGCTACCATGCAAAAAGCCCTAACTAAATGGCAACCCACTCCAGTATTCTTGCCTGGAGAATCCCATGGACGGAGGAAACTGGTGGGTTACAGTCCACGGGGTCACAAAGAGTTGGACATGATTGAGCAACTTCACTTTCATTTTAAGACACCGCCAGGCCCGCTCACAGAACAAAGGACTGAGCAGAGCTAGCCGGCTGTGGACTGGCCCATCCCCCGCTAAAGACAGGCAGGCGAGGGCAGCCAGAGCCAGAAGGGGGTAATCGCGGCTCCAGAGAGGCATCATCTACCAAACTGCAGGCAGCCTTCATTGATAACCAAGACTTCTTGGGATTCTGGATGGTTGACATCCGCTGGGAGGGTCACAGCCAGAGATCAGCTTCCCAGAAGAGACACACGGCACACCTGAGAAGGTGCGCCCGCTGCACACCCAGAAAACCAAGCAACAGGGACGGGGGAGGTGATAAGTCGCAGCCTTCAATTGGGGGCGACCGCGCTCACCAAGCACCTGGTCACCTGAGCTGCTTGGACCTGGGAAGGGCACAAAACACAGGCCCAACTGAGTCTGTACCTTTGTGGAATACCCGAGTACCTGAACCTGAGCACCTTAGACCTGGGAATTGCATACAACCCAGGGCCAGCCTCAGACAGTTCCTGGCGGAGGAACCTAGAGCCTGAGCAGTGTAGACAGAGAAAGCACACATAGTGTGAGCAGGGGCAAACCCAATGTGGCTGAGACACTGTGAGCACATGCCGGTGTTATTTGTTTGCAGTGTTCCTCCCGCCCCACAGCACGACTGAACAAGTGAGCCTTAAAAAGTGACCACCACCGCCCCCTTGCGTCAGGGTGGAAATCAGACACTGAAGAGACCAGCAAACAGAAGAAGCTAAAACAAACAGAGGGAACCGCCTTGAAAGGGACAGGTGCAATAGATTAAAATCCTGCAGTTAGCACCGACTATATAGGAAGGGGCCTATAGATCTTGAGAGGTATAAGCCAGATCAAGGAACTATCTGAAAATGAACTGACCCCACACTGTCCACAACAGCAACAGAGAAAGTCCTAGATATATTTTTGCTATTATCATTTTTTAATTAAAAAAAAATTTAGGTCCTCTACTACTCCTTTAATTTTCATTTTTATAACCTATTACTTTGCAAAAAAAGAAAAAAAAAAGACCCTATTTTTTAAAGCAAACTTCATATATATATATACTGTATAATTTTTGTGACTTTGTTTTTTTCTTTAATATTGCATTTTTGAGAATCCAACCTCTACTCTAGATTTTTAATCTTTGCTTTTTGGTATTTGTTATCAATTTTGTACCTTTAAGAACCTAATCTTCAGTACCCATTTTTACTTGGGAGCGAGATGACTGCTCTCTCCCCCTTTGGACTCTCCTTTTTCTCCACCAGGTCGCCTCTATCTCCTCCTTCCCCCTTCTCTTTTCTACCCAATTCTGTGAATCTCTGTGTACTCCAGGCTGTGGAGATCACTTAAGGAACTGATTACTGGCTGGATCTGTCTCTCTCCTTTTGATTCCCCACTTTATCCTCCTGGCCACCTCTGTCTCCTTCCTCCCTCTTCTCTTCTCTTTGTATAACTTCATGAACATCTCTGAGGGATCCAGACTGTGGAGAGTACATAGGGAAGTGATTACTGGCTAGCTTGCTCTCTCCCCTTTTTATTCCCCCTCTTCTCCTCGTGGTCACCTCTATTTCCCTCCTCCCTCTTTTATCCTCCTGGCCACCTCTGTCTCCTTCCTCCCTCTTCTCTTCTCTTTGTGTAACTTCATGAACATCTCTGAGGGATCCAGACTGTGGAGAGTACATAGGGAAGTGATTACTGGCTAGCTTGCTCTCTCCCCTTTTTATTCCCCCTCTTCTCCTCGTGGTCACCTCTATTTCCCTCCTCCCTCTTCTCTTCTCCATGTAACTCTGTGAACCTCTCTGGGTGTCCCTCACTGTGAAGAAACTTTTCATCTTTAAGCTAGATGTTTTATCATCAGTGCTGTGTAGATGGAGAAGTCTTGAGGCTACTGTAAGAATAAGACTGAAAACCAGAGGAAGGAGGCTTAAGTCCAAATCCTGAGAACACCAGAAAACTCCTGACTCCAGGGAACATTAATCAATAGGAGCTTATAAAATCCTCCATACCTACACTGAAACAAAGCACCACCCGAGGGCCAGCAAGTTCCAGAGAAAGACATACCATGCAAATTCTCCAGCAACATAGCCCTGAGCTTCAATATACAGGCTGCCCAAAGTCACACCAAACCCACTGATAACTCATAACTCATTACTGGACATTTCATTGCACTCCAGAGAGAAGAAATCCAGCTCCACCCACCAGAACACCAATACAAGATTCCCTAACCAGGAAAACTTGACAAGCCACCTGTCCAACCCCACCCACAGCGAGGAAACTCCACAATAAAGAGAACTCCACAGACTGCCAGAACTCCTGACTCCAGGGAACGTTAATCAATAGGAGCTAATCAAAGCCTCCATGCCTACACTGAAACCAAGCACCACCCGAGAGCTGTGTTTGGGGTGGAAAGGCCACCCCAAACACAGCAAAATAAACAAGATGAAAAGGCAGAGAATACCCAGCAGGTAAGAAAAGGCAGAGGAACCAGAGATCAAATTGCCAACATCCACTGGATCATGGAAAAAGCAAAAGAGTTCCAGAAAAACATCTATTTCTGCTTTCTTGACTATGCCAAAGCCTTTGACTGTGTGGATCACAGTAAACTGTGGAAAATTCTGAAAGAGATGGGAATACCAGACCACCTAACTTGCCTCTTGAGAAACCTGTATGCAGGTCAGGAGGCAACAGTTAGAACTGGACATGGAACAACAGACTGGTTCCAAATAGGAAAAGGAGTATGTCAAGGCTGTATATTGTCACCCTGCTTATTTAACTTATATGCAGAGTACAT
>SJYT01014705.1:98322-112976 GCA_006410635.1 Cephalophus harveyi | reverse complement strand
TGAAAAGTGAAAGTGAAGTCGCTCAATCGTGTCCGACTCTTTGTGACCCATGGACTTCAGCCCACCAGGCTCCTCCACCCATAGGATTTTCCAGGCAAAAGCCCTGGAGTGGGGTGCCACTGCTGCTGCTGCTGCTAAGTCGCTTCAGTCGTCTCCGACTCTGTGCGACCCCACAGACGGCAGGCCACCAGGCTCCCCTGTCCCTGGGATTCTCCAGGCAAGAACACTGGAGTGGGTTGCCATTTCCTTCTCCAATGCTGCTGCTGCTGCTAAGTCGCTTCAGTCGTGTCCAACTCTGTGCGACCCCAGAGACAGCAGCCCACCAGGCTCTGCCGTCCCTGGGATTCTCCAGGCAAGAACACTGGAGTGGGTTGCCATTTCCTTCTCCAATGCATGAAAGTGAAAAGTGAAAGTGAAGTCACTGAGTAGTGTCCAACTCTCAGCGACCCCATGGACTGCAGCCTACCAGGCTCCTCCGTCCATGGGATTTTCCAAGCAAGAGTACTGGAGTGGGGTGCCATTGCCTTCTCCGCTTCTCCAATGCATGAAAGTGAAAAGTGAAAGTGAAGTCACTCAGTCGTGTCCGACTCTTCACGATCCCATGGACTGCAGCCCACCAGGCTCCTCCCACCATGGGATTTTCCAGGCAAGAGTACTGGAGTGGGGTGCCATTGCCTTCTCTGGGGGTGCCACTAGACAGTAGATAATTAAATATTCAATTGAATATTGAAGTCTAGCATTCTATAAAAAGAGTACATATTAGCACATCTTTATACATTTAAAGTGGGGGTTCCCTGGTGGCTCAGGTGTAAAGAATCTGCCTGAAATGCAAGATCTGAGTTCAATCCCTGGGTCAGGAAAATCCCTGAAGAAGGGAATGGCAATCCACTCGAGTATTCTTGCTTGGAAAATTCCATGGACAGAGGAGCCTGGCGGGTTGCTGTCCATGGAGTCACAAATAGTCGGACATAACAGAGTGACTTTCACTCACTATACATCTAAAGAAAAACAGATTGTGGTCTTTTAATTTACATTTTCTTTGTATAATGTATTCAACATACAATGAACACTTAAAAATGAGACAATTAAAAAGTTCATGTTGTTTCAGTTGGAGAATTGTGACTGCTTCTATATTTTAAGAAATTTTTAAAACTGTCAGGATTTATGGAGATCCAATCTGCAAAAATGAAATCACACAATACTCAAATAACTTATGATTGCACCAATACTTATCTCAGGAAAAGGACATATTTCAAAGATGTTTAATAATCATCTGTAATATGCATTTTTATAACTCCATTGAAAATATTCCCTGTTTATTCTAACCAGAAGTCAGAGTTCTGTCTCTGAAGACCCATCATATTTTCTTGTACATTTTCTGCATACTTCAATTACTCCCTGTAAAATAGGGATACCAGACCCATCATACGGTCCCTTCTGGTCTATAAACTCATTGTCTTTTTCCTTTTGAAAAATCTGAGTCCCTAGCACAGCAACTTTCACAGTGCTTGCTCTTAATAATTTTTTTGGGGTAGCGAATGAATGAATTGCCAGTTTTCTGTTTGTTATTGTATGGACAATGCTGGTGTCTTTAAAATGACATTTTATTTAAATTACTGCCCAACAATTTTATTCTAAAAATCTTTAAATCCATTTTGTATTTAGGAACACATTAACAGTGGTCAATAATTTAGCTATTAATGTAAAGTGTCATTTCACCAGGGATCCATTCTGTGAAATGGATGATATGGAAGCATTTATTTAAAAAAGTTTTAAAGTACTTATGTGCAGTCCAAAGCACTCAATTTCTAAGCTAAATGTTTCACTAGTTCACTCTGCCACAAGTCTAGGTGACTTTGGCTTTAAATTAGAGAGCAATGCTTCCTTACATTCTAACTTGAAATATCTACATTACACAACACTTTCTCGTGTGATTTTGTGGCTCAAATAACATTTTTCCTAGCATGTAGCTGTTTTAAAAGCTCTCAGAGTATTATTTTGTTTGATTCGTAGAACAGCACCAGTACCTTTCATTGGGATTTTTAAAGTCTATCTTGCAGATCAAATATCCAAGAATTTCAGCTTCTTTGCCCAAGTTTTCAACTGCTAGGTGAGTGGCAGTATGAGATTTGGCAGGCAAGACTAACAGTATCATGTCAAGTGCTTTTGTCCTGCTATGCTCTTTTCTTTAACATGATATAAAAATGTCATTACTAGAACAACAGCGGCAATAATGGATATTTAAAGGTAAGGTAGAAAGAGAACAATTTGGATTAAAGAAAGTTTACTGATATCCACGAAACTTATGACCACTTGCCTTTTTATTCTGCTTTTGTTCATTTGTATTTGTTTTCATCTTGCTAGTAATTTGTTGCATGTTTTCCAATGTATTCAACATGTACCAGTGTTGTTTAAGGCAATTGAAAAAAAGAGAGAGACAAATAGTTGTACCAAGCCATCAGTCTGTTCTTTGAAAGATCTTTTAAAAAATTCTCTTTCTTTAAGCCTCTGTAGATATTCTTCCCTGATTCATGCCAAGAAATAATTCACAGACAAAATGTTAGGGACAGTTCCAGTTTCAGAAGTTGTCTTTTTGCAGATGATGTGATGTACTGCCCATTGTTCTATTTTTTAAATGGTGACCATTCTGGGAAAGTAATAACAGTTTTATCAAAAATTTGCCTAAAAGTTATGAGAGTATAATTTTATGAAAAGGAAGAATCACACTTATATACACACACAAACATGCAGACTTAAACACACATACACAGAGACACACACTCACATTTTGGTTAGAAGAGTCATTTGTAAACAAATGAATTTCCTAACCAAAATAGTATTTTATAATTTAAAGTATCCAGTGTTTCTCAGGTTGTAAAACTGTCAGTATTTAAAAAAAACCAAAAACACCCAGTTAACCTTTACTTCTTTGGGCTTCCCTGATAGTTCAGTTGGTAAAGAACACGCCTGTAATTCAGGAGACTCCTGCTTGATTCTTGACTCAGGAAGATCTGCTGAAGAAGGGACAGGCTACCCACTCCATTATTCTTGGCTTCCCTTGTGGCTCAGCTGGTAAAGAACCTGCCTGCAAAGTGAGAGATCTGGGTCTGATCCATAGGTTAGAAAGCTCCCCGAGAGAAGTAAAAGGCTACTCACTCCATATTTTTCACAGGTTGCAAAACTGCCAGTATTTAAAAAACAAAACAAAATATAAAGTTAACATTTACTTCTTTCCTTTAGTATATTTAAAGTACTTAAATTAGTATGATTTTAGCTGTTATATTCTATTTTTAGTTCAGTTCAGTTCAGTCTCTTTGCGACCCCATGAATCACAGCTCACCAGGCCTCCCTGTCCATCACCAACTCCCGGAGTTCACTCAGATTCATGTCCATCGAGTCGGTGATGCCATCCAGCCATCTCATCCTCTGTCGTCCCCTTCTCCTCCTGTCCCCAATCCTTCCCAGCATCAGGGTCTTAAGTGATAATAAATATATACTATGAAAAATGATTATATATGAATCAAAATAATGTAAAACATTTATTTTTTTGTCTTCATTTACCTGAAATTTTCTTTAATGCACAACTTTAAAAGTATAGGAGGTATATGAAGGAATTTTATATAAAATATACTGATCTCAAATGATAGAATACTGTAATATATGAAAGGAAATAGTCACAGCTTCTCCACAGACTGAATACTTTGAAAGTTTGATTATTGATCTTTCATCCATTTCACTATAATATTACAGGTAGAAACAGCCATAAACATTAAAACTGAAAATGACAATATTTCATATGGTAAAAAATGTTATATGTAGTTGGTAATATATACCTTAATAAAAGGAAATTTATTAAATGTAAATGAGTATACAAATTAAACCAAGCTTGTAGTTGCAATTTTTCAAAATACAGGAAAAATAATTAACACTTTTAGTAGCCAGAGTCCAACTGAGAAAATAGATATCAAACTGAAAGAGTGCTGAGGTAATGGAGTTAATGATCAAAGGACTGAAAAAAATAAAAAATCATTACCACTCTTAGGTCTGAAGGCAAAAAAAAAACGATGTTTGAAATGGAAACCAGATATGAATCAAAGTGTCTACTGGTGTCAAAAACTGGAGTTAAATTATTCACTATATCAAAATGATAGTACCAAAATTCTTTACACAAAATAAAGATTTACATTTAATTTTCTTATTAAAAATTCACCCAAGAATGTTTACCCACTAATTCAACAAACATTTGTCAAGCACCTACTATAAACCAATCTGAAGCGCTTAAACATTGGGTACAAGCATCATTGTTCTTGCATTTAGGGAACTTAGAGTTGAGTAGGGAATATTAGTTATTAAATAAGTATTAGCATATATAAACATATGCATAGATCATGATATATGCTGCAAAAAACAACGGTGTAATGTAAGTTATTTCTTCCTAAGGTGTTTTATTGTCTCAAAGCTGCCATAGCTTTTGATGGTGACTTGGTTGGTGTAAGCCTTTGCTGATTGCTTGATCCATATTCATAATCAAAACAACTTCCCTGTACTGACAAGTTCTGCTGTTGTCAGCACAGTTGCAGTCTATATTGTATTCTGAATAAGTTAATAAGTTTTAATAAATGCTTTTCCCAGTATAGTTTCCATGAAAATAATCTACCTCATTAATTTAGCTTAAAAGTTTACAAATTTAAACCACAATAAAGCATAAATGTATAAGATTTGAAATTCTCTTTGAATTCAAAAGTAAGGGGTATTCGGGGAAATATTTTAAGTAACTCAGTACATGTTGCTAATTACACTAATTATTATTTTGTCACACTTATTACCTTCATCTTTGATAGCATGAGTAATTAAGTGACAAAAACAGGTTTTATACTGTGATCAAACACTATTCTGTTACATCTACCCTACTGATGTCTTCAAAGAAAGCGCTGTCACAGTTTTACCAGTAAAGAACTTGTAAGTTGTTAAGCAGAAAAATATCTCAGTGTAAAGAACATAAGCCTGAGGCCTGGATGGACTTGATAGCTTGGGTAAAGATATTCAAAGAAAGACTTGCAACAGAAACCAATTTAACACAATTCTTACTGTCAGTGACATATGAATGCTCACTTTTAGTATGTCCATTATAACTCTTACTTAATATCATAGGATTCTGTAGATGCAACTGGAAGCTTCACAGAGGTCTTCTCAGTAGAAGGGGTATTCTATTAATGGTTGAGTTCCTTCAGTGCTGGACAGCAGCCAGTAGAAACGCAAAGCCCATGAGCCTCAAACAATTATATGACTAGCTTCAACATGGAAATAAAAAAAAAAAGATACTGGTCAATCTGTAAAGAAATTTTGCCTCATGATATCAAAAACAGAGGAGATAAAGTATCCAGAATAACCCATCCAAGACCAATATCATTTAAAAATATGTGTAATGAAAAGTAATGACTACCACAGACAAAAATTTAAAAATGACTTCAAATGACCTTCTTTCCATGCTCCATAGTGCAGAAAATTGCATCTTAGCCTAACTATTTTTGTCCCATAAAGAGATCAGAAGCTGTTTTCAAAGGAGTTTTTTGGATCTGCCTGTCAGTGCATCTAAAACACACCTCTGCTGATTCTGGCTGATTTTCTGATTATAAGCATTTTATAACAAAAAGTCAGCAATGTTTAGTATCAGCAGACACCATTTTGAACTGTTCATTATACAGTCAGCCTAAGCCTGGTTGAGACAAATGATACTTGAGATTGATAGTCTGTTTGGCAGTGATTCTTAGACAGTGTCTGAGCTCTGACCCTTTACCTCCTTGAGTCACTATAAAATTAGATTTCTAGACCGCACAATACCATATAGACAGTATCTTGTAACCGTTAGCTATTAAGTTTCATATGTGAATAAAGATACCTGTATAAGTATTTCATATATCTATTTAAGATGTAGCACAAAATATCAATCTGTTTTCCTTATCTGAGAATCCATTTAATCATAACTGTACAATAATTATAAGATAATCATTTTTAATTATGTTTTCCCCTTTTCCTGAACTTCCAGGATGCACCAATATAATTTTGTGGTCAACTTTCTAGATTTTCTCTCTGCTTCTTGTACTTTAAGATTTTCATTGTTTGGATGACTATATTAGGAACAGCTGAAAATCCATTTTGAAAGTTGACAGGGTATATATGAAAAGTGAGTAAACTGATATAAATTTGAAATATATTCACATGGCTAATATCAATAATATTGAATATAATATTATGTTTTTACCAAAAGTTAGCAATAACAAAAATGTGTTTATGGTGTTGTTATTTTACTTTGCTATTTTAATACAAGGTACATTTTCAAAGGGCAAAATTATTATCTAATTCTTTTGAATTTTTATTGAGGAAATATAAAATATAAAATTTATATAAAGTATAAAAATATATATTTTTATATTTTATATTCAAATATAAAATTTACTTTGATTTTTAAAATCAGGTTCATCATGATACTGTCTATGAAACCAAAGAAATAGTCAAATTGAAAGGCTAGCCTTATTCAGACACAAGACAAAGTTGATATACACAAAGCAGTAAGTATACAAATTTAAATTCAAAACTGCCAGATCATTTACTGAAAAATTACAAGTTTTCCTCACAAGATCACATTCGTTTTAGAGCTTCCTTTCTATAATGCAGGATTCAAACTATCAAACTGTTTAATGGCAAACATAGATTTTCCACTTTTAAAACAGCTGATACTGTAATGTAGAGGCAAATTAAGGAAATTTATTTCTATACAACTTTGAGCAATTTTTATTTTCAGAAATATGCCAATTAAGATGTACTGCTGAAAATCAAGTGGGTTTTTTTTTGTACATTATTTATAGTCTTCCTAAAATCTGTCATCAGATTCTTTAAAAGAAAAGATTTATCATAAATCTCATATTTTAACATTTGAATATTAGTGTGAAAGAAAGAATTAAAACATTAGTTAGTATGCCTTAATTTCTATGTTTCACTTTCTTTAGTTTAACTTAGGTCTCAGCAGACATAGAGAATAGACATATGGGCATGGGGAGAGGAACGGAGAGGGTAGGATGTATGGAAAGAGTAACATGGAAATTTCATTACCATATGTGAAAGAGATAGCTAACGGGAATTTGCTCTATGGCTCAGGAAACTCACACAAGGGCTCTGTATCAACCTAGAGGGACGGGATAGGAAGGGAGATGCGAGGGAGTTTCAAAAGGGAGGAGGTATATGTATACCTATGGCTGATTCATGTCTGAGTTTTGACAAAAAACAGCAAAATTTTGTAAACAATTATCCTTCAATAAAAATAAATTAATAAAAAAATGAGCATCGAATGATCATGATTTTTACAGACAATTTACAGTATATATAAAACATATCAACCATTATCTTATTTCTTAAACACTTAAAAAAAGTAGTTGAGGACTCAGTTACAAATATTATAAATTGAAGTCTAATGCAAACAGCTTTTCTATTTACTAGTGAACACTATTGGAGCTTCCCTTGTAGCTAGTAGGTAAAGAATCAGCCTGCAATGCAGGAGACCTGAGTTTGATTCATGGATTGGGAGAATCCTCTGGAAAATGAAATGGCAGCCCACTCCAGTATTCTTGCCTGGAGAATCTCTTGAAAAGAGGAGCCTGGCAGGCTGCAGTCTCTGGAGTCACAAGAGTCAGACACCGACTTAGTGACTCAACCACCATTGTATTGCAGGGGATTCCCCAGTGGCTCAGCAGTAAAGAATCCGCCTACAATGTGGGAGCTGCAGGAGACGTGGGTTCAGTGGATTTGATCCCTGGGTGGGTTCAATCCCTGGGTAGGGAAGAGATCCCCTAGAGGAGAGCATGACAACCCACTGCAGTATTCTTGGGAAATTCCATGGACAGAGGAGCCTGTTGGGCTACACAGCATAATAAAATCAAAAGATTTGTTTTAAATGTATTTTTATTTTATGGAAAGTATTTCAAATTTTTCATTTAGGCTGTATAATTTGAAATGGTTTTGGAAATATTTTGAGGGGATCTCCAAATCAGAATCCTTTGTAGCATTCAAAGATTCCCAAAATACAACCTTCAAGTACTTTTGCACTTTCATTTCCCTTGGTTCTCTTTATGTTTTTGAAGTTTAAGGAAAAGTGGGCTACTATTTTACTCAGAATAACTTTATCATCTCTTCCATCAGAAACTCTTTCTTTATGTTTCTCCTTCTGAAATTCAATCCCTCCTTCAAGGTCGATCTCAGATGTCTGTTCAAGTATATTCTTCCTTACATGATATAAACACTTTTTCTTAAAAAATGCTTTTAACTTATCTGGTGTCATTTATTTTCTACATGTATCTTGTGGTTGCTCACATTGTATCCTGTCTCTCCTAAAAAAACATTTTTTCTTAACAGGGACTGAATCTTACCTACTCATTGTTCCCTGGAAATGCCTAGCCTGATGCTGTGCACATAACAGTTCACTTCAGTTCAGTCGCTCAGTTGTGTCCGACTCTTTGTGACCCCATGAATCGCAGTATGCCAGGCCTCCCTGTCCATCACCAACTCCCGGAGGTTACTCAGACTCACGCCCTTTGAGTCCGTGATGCCATCCAGCCATCTCATCCTCGGTCGTCCCCTTCTCCTCCTGCCCCCAATCCCTCCCAGCATCAGTCTTTTCCAATGAGTCAACTCTTTGCGTGGGGCGGCCACAGTACTGGAGTTTCAGCTTTAGCATCATTCCTTCCAAAGAAATCCCAGGGCCGATCTCCTTCATAATGGACTGGTTGGATTTCCTTGCAGTCCAAGGGACTGCACATAACAGGGACTCCACAAATATATACATTTACTATTTTATGTTAGACCACTCCTTTGCTTGTAGGAAGGACTTCTTTGCACAATGAAAAGCCCTGCTACAAAAGTAACAATGAGCCTGAGCTCAATCTGCAACCCATTGGTCTAAAAACTTTATTCATTCATTCAACAAATATGTATTGATCTCCTGTGGTTATCTGTGTACTACCTGAGTTGGAAGGTAGAGAATTAGAAAAGGTCATATTGACCTGCATTTTGCCATTCTTCTCCAGAATGTAATAGGTTGGTTAAAATATTTGTTCAGGTTTTTCATAACATGTTATGGGAAAACCTGATTGAACTTTGTGGCAAATCCCATAGGTTAAAGATCAATTTGATTTCTCCTCTCAGTGCCTTTTTGCTTCCACTCTGAGACTAAAAAAGTGATTTTAAATGTGTGTTCCCCACTTTCACTTAAGAGTTATTGAAAGGAAAAAGAATTGAGAACTAAACGGGGGAGTAAGCTCTGTGACTCTACCTTCTTCCTCTTTCTTTCTCATTCTTTCTTGTTTTACTATTAGCATTCTGGGGAAAAAAGAGGGAAAAAATGCAGCTGAAAACCAAGGTGGAAAGAAACAGTTCTAAGAAAGAAGGCAATCTCAGATATGTGAATTATACTGCATTATTTTATTGCACTGATTTTGTGATTAATCACTGTCAGTATTCAAAATGGAACTTTTTTGCAATGTTACAATTTAGAGAAATTGTATTATTTACATTGTTGAAAATTGAGCATGATTATATAAGGTATAGCTCAGTCGGTAAAGAATATGCCTGCAGGGCAGGAGACCTGAGTTTGATTCCTGGGTCAGGAAGATCCCCTGGAGAAGGAAATGGCAACCCATTCCAGTATCCTTGCCTGGAAAATCCCAGGGACAGAGGAAACTGGTGGGCTGCAGTCCGTGGGATCACAAAGAGTCAGGCATGACTGAAACTAATACATACGATATAATGTATAGTGTTCCTGGAGGCCAAATAACTTAGGATATATGCAGGGTTGAATTTCTTTATTAATAAAAAGGTAAACAAACACTCAGTTGTTTTCTGACACAAGAATATTCAAGTAAAAGCTGCTTGGAGAATAGTGTTCCTTGTTGGTTCAACAGCTCATCTTCTCTGAGATTCTCTGCATCTTCCTCTTTTGGGAGCAAGTTGGCCCCAAGCATCTTGACCTCTCAAGATTTTGTCATAAATCCAAGAGGGAAAAAATATTTTCTTCATATCTGTTTCCTTTCGACAGAGAACAAAAATACCCCAGAATCTGTCAGCCCACCTTTCTCAGGTATGGGTTGATGGCCACACTCTTATTAATAAGAGAGACTAGAAATTGTAGGGAGCATGTTGGCTTTTCAGCTTCTATCAAATGTGGTGAACCCTGCCGGGAAAGAGAAGACAGAGAAATGACTGCTTTGCACTAAATAGCAATGGAGAAGTAACACTGAGGAGGAATGTTTAAAAAGAAAACAGAAAAAGCCAGATTCTTATCTATATTAAATTAATGTGCCCTAACTAGATGCTGAAATAAACTATATTTAAAACAGTTATTTTGAATAAAACTGCATCATTTTCATTTATGATTTCCTTTTCTTACAATAATAATATTGCAAGTGGTTAATTGCATTTCACTTGTTTTATTGCTGATTCATTTTCAGTTTATTCATATTCATTTACTACTTTGCCTTTTGAAGAAAGATTAAAAATAAGTCTGTTTGAACTCTGCATGCATTTTTGATCATTGGTGCCATTTATGTATAGTATGAAACAAGATGTGCTTGTATTTTTCCCTTCTTTGATGCTTGTTTTTATGTCCACCAAGCATGGCCCTTTGTTACTGCATTGTTTCATCTCTTTATTTCTATCTACCAGAGGAAAAAAAAAATTAGCATAGTTTAAATAGATTCATTTAACCAAAAGATAAATCATTTTTAGATTATGTGAGGAAACATTAGATACTATGGAAATATTTTCATCTCTTTCTACCATATAGTAACATTTTAAACTATAGTAAACCAGCTTGTAGAATTACAGTCTGAGAACTTAGCATTTATATGTTTCCATTTAATGTTCATAGTATATTTTACACGTGTCAAAGTTCAGAATTTCTAATGAACTCAGTGGTGAACACTTCTTAAAATAGTGAAACATTAGAAGTTCAGAAAGATTGCATTATCCATTTAATTTGTTTCCAAAATCCAACAACCACTCTGAAGATAGAACTCAACTTTATAAAATATGCCAATTTTTCAGCTTACATAAATTAATAATTGATTTGCACTGAGACACACTTATTGATCTATAATTAAAAGACCTCCAAAAGCTATTTTTAAGCTGTCTTGCATTTCAAAATGTAGCTGAAGTTTTAGAATGCAGGGAAATCTTTTGTTTTTGAAGGAGATTTGAAAGGATGCAAGCATACACTCTAATCCATATTTTCATGTGGATGTCTTTAAATTTATTTTGTGAGATTTGGTATTTTGCTTTATCATTATGATCTTTTTCACATGAAAAGCTTCTTGGTAATAGTACTTAGGAAATCTGGTAAAATTAAATATCAAATTTAACTACTGGATTTTGAATTGCTGTTAATGTAATATATGAATATATAATACCAACATCCTACTACCATCCCCATTCCCTTAAAAGGTAGATAAGGAAAATGTACACTATAAAATAGTTATAATGTTTTGGTGCACTTTATTCACATTTGTGTTATATGTTATCTTCGAGAAAAATGTGACCATCCTATAAGGAATTTTTGGCACAGAACTGGAAAGTTGATAGAGGGCAGAGGGGAGCTCAGATTTGTAGGAAGTAAGGACAAAGCTGTGAAGTAGTTTTTGGAGAGGCAAAGCCCTGAAGCCCCCGTCTAGTGAAAAGTACTAAAGCAGAAAAAGAAACTGATTGTTCCTTGTTGCAATGAATATGAGTTCTGTCCTCAATTGAGAAAATCAAAGATCTGGGAATGGAGGGGAGAAAGACTGTATTATCTTTGCCTGTGATTTCATTCTCAATATATCTTGTTTTATTTTATTTGTTAATTAATAAACTTTATTTTTAAAGCAGTTTTAGGTTCATAGCAAAATTGAGAAGAAAGTATAGGGTCCCTGTATACTCCCTATCCTCATTTATTTTCAGTTTTTATCAAAGAAGTACTTGCTCTTATTTTGGTATGAGAGGCCCACACTTTAAAGAGGAGTTTAAGCACAGCAGTTTAACACATAGACAGGCTTGCTCTCTCACCCAGACAACCCAACAAATGGTAATATTACACTTTCTCAGATAATCTCTTTGAGATTTCAGACACAAGTCAGCAAGTTTAGCAAAGACAAACAGAGATCATATTAAGAGGAAAGGTAGTGAAGAATATCTTAAAATAATTTGAATTTATTATCCTTTATACTGTTACTTTCTTTCCTACAACTTCTTATACACTTCTATTGAGGTTTGTACTGAATTTTTTGCTGATATTTTAGTTTGTTTAAAAAAAAAAAGAAGTTTAGCTGCAATAATGAGTCTACAGCTCTGAGTACTCAGTCATATTATAGCTCAACAGAAAAGAATTGTAATTTTCTATTCTAAAATGTTTTTTGTTCCTGTTCTTTTACTTCCATCTCTAATTACCCAAAATCCCATGTCAAGTTCTCCATGCCTTTGGGCTGGGTTTTACAATAGTCTTCTATTTTTCAATCTTGACCTGTTTTGATCCATTCTATTTAATACCATCAATGAATATTCCCAAATCATGAATTTTACACAGCCAATTATCTACTTTGAAAGAAAGACAAAAAGAATAAAACTTTTCTTGCCTATCTTCCTGTCCTCTATTTCTGGACATAAAATTTGATATTGATTAGACAGAAATAGAGGACAGGAAGATAGGCCTATGCCAGATACGATTAATTTAATAAATATATAGCCTATCTAACAGCATGTAGTAGAAGAAAGTAATGATTATTGAAGGGTCTGGAGTCTCTACTGGTTCTGTAGAAATAAGCTGGAGAAAGGTGCTCTGATTCCACAGTTCCTTGGCCCAGTTATTTAGATAGAAACATCAGCAGAACAGGAAGGAAGGGCAATTAATCAGGTTACTACTGCCTGATAAAATGATCCCTTAACATCACTCAATTCCCTTTGTTCTAATTCTGTGCTCTCAAGAGAAACATCAAATCTAAAATTTCATCTCCTCAGAGAATTTACCTACCCAAGAGGGTATGCCCTTGCAGATGACTTATCCCAGTTGTCAAGCCCCAGAATGTCTCTCCAACATAATTTAAAACATTGGCATCCAATTTATGAATTAGCCTCATGTGACTTTATCTCTAGTGACTTGCTCTCCTAAGACCAGAACACCTGTAGCAATTTGACAAATCCGCATTTCTAATTCTACACCAAGACATGGCAATTCCATTAAACTATATTTCTTGAGGCACATCCTGAGAAAAGTAGTCTAAGTCACCCACAGATTAAAAAATTAAGTTATTAAGAATATAAGTCAGTGTGACACACTTTTTTTTTTTTAAGCTTATGCTTAATTAATTCGGTGATGGTCTTTTTTGGAATCTGTTAGGCATTATTTCTTGCTGACTTCAGCAAAACTATTTATCCTGCTGCAAAAATTTGTCTAGGTTAGTTTTAATCATCCCAACATCTGGACACTAAAGATACAAAATACTAATATTATACATCAATACCTTTGGGAATAATACTTCAGAAAGATCCCATCAGTAAATTCCTATGTAAGAATAAAGTTCTCTGTTACTCTTAGTGTAAAATGGTATGTGCAATTATAGAAAATAAAAATGTTAAAGCATTAACACTGAACTTTAAGGTTTTTGGTGTGCATTGCATACTCTTATTAACCAGAATCATATCATGTAAACCTTTTGTATTGTGACAGTAATATGACCACATTTCTTTAAAACTGTCTCAGTGTTAACTTAGTAGTGTAGTTTAAGAGATATTTTTGTTAGAGAACTTGGTCAGAGTTTCATTTCTGAAAAAGGATAGTTATCCTGCCATGTGATTCCTCAGTTTCCCCATCTGTTAAAGGAGAGTATATTACACTGTTGAGAAAATTAATTTATTTCACACATATAGAGTGCTTAGAAGATTAAACATAGCAAATTTAGTTTTTGTTATTATGTATTCTCAAATGATGGCTATTGCAGCAGATTTGGAAGTCAGAGACTTTTTGCTTCACTTCTTTATAACTTTGCCAAGACCTCAAGAGTTTTGGCAATTTCAGGGGTCTTCTGAATGTAAGAAATTTTCCTGGGGTTAGAGCATGCTAAAATATTTCCCCATTATTCTGACAGATTTTAAAAAGCATATTCTCTCAAAATGGATCTTCTTATATGGTTTCATTGTAAGGTGAGAGTGAGTATAATTTTATCTGGCTTGATTTGGTTGGTCTGAACAAATCTCTCCTCAGTCAGTCACCCAGCCAGTTCAGTCACTCAGTCGTGTCTGACTCTTTGGGACCCGATGGAATGCAGCAGGCCAGGATTCCTTGTCCATCACCAACTCCTGGAGTATGCTCAAACTCATGTCCATTGCACTGGTGATGCCATCCAACCATCTCATCCTCTGTTGTCCCCTTCTCCTCCTGCCTTCAATCTTTCTCAGCATCAGGATCTTTTCCAATGAGTCAGTTCTTCCCATTAAATGGCCAAAGTATTGGAGTTTCAGCTTCAACATCAGTCCTTCCAATGAACATTCAGGACTGATTTCCTTTGGGGTGGACGGTTGGCTCTCCTTGTAGTCCAAGGGACTCTCAAGAGTCTTCTCCAATACCACAGTTCAAAAGCATC
>SJYT01014705.1:67463-95221 GCA_006410635.1 Cephalophus harveyi | reverse complement strand
TGATGGGTCTGTTAAGGTTTTCTATTTCTTCTTGGTTCAGTTTTGGAAAGTTGTACTTTTCTAAGAATTTGTCCATTTCTTCCACGTTGTCCATTTTATTGGCATATAATTGCTGATAGTAGTCTCTTATGATTATAAATTATAAATTATATCAGCAATTATATGCCTTTTTATTAGGAAATGATTATAGTGGTTTACAAATTTTCAAAATGTAATCAGTAAATACCTACAGATGAGTGAGATAAAATTATCTGCTCTACATTTCAACCTCACTCCTGCCTCTTGAATGCATAGATGTGTCATTTGCCTGAAATTTGCTTTAAAAATTGGGGAATGATTTTACAGGAATGATTTTACAGGAGATTTCAAAAGTAGATTTAAAAAAAAGTTAAATATTGTTTTATCATTTTCAGTTCTTCTTTAGTTCTTCAAAACCTTTATGCTACTATATTCTTTATATTCCCGCCAAAGAAAAGTGAAGGTTCAAAAACTGCAATAGCTTTCACATCTACTCTTACCTCACACTTTTAAATATATTATTTCTACGGGCTTAATGTCATTGAAGTACAATATCTGATACAAATGTAAATTTTACTCTAACTTTGATACACCACACATTCTTCTTTCTACTTTGGGGATCAATATGTAATTCTCCAAGATGAGGTATGAGCATTGAAGCATATGATTTTCCTTTCCCCTCATAATGAGCATATTCTGGATATGAGGCTCTGAAAAGAATTTTGGTGAGTAATGAAACCTAGTTACTAAAACTTTTTAGGTATTTATGAATGACTGTGACATGCTAATAATCTATAGCTTTCCATGTGTATATAAAACTTAGACAGATTTGAAGTGTGAGTATATGTCCTCTTTTTCAAGCTGTTTTTTTTTTTTTTTTTCCTTTGCTATTCTGATAGAAAAATGGTCACTTTAGATCAAACTCCTAGAACTTTCTTTTTTCCCTCTGCATCTTGAACTTTTTGCTTGGAGACATTTAATGAAAAGGACAAAAAGAAAAAAAAAAAATCCCATCTGTATGTCTCTTTGGAAATTCAGGTTTCTTGAAGATCAGGGATAGAACTCAATAGATCCCTCAACGTTTAAACTTTCTGAATATGACATGATTTGTAATGTAGAAGTAAAGGCACATCAAAGTTGGCAATTCAAAAATGTGACCTGTCTATTGTATTTAACTTTCAGGTGAGTTCATGAGTTTCTTCCTGCTGTGTCCCTTTCCTGTGCCATTTTAGGCAGACAGGAGAATAATAGAGTGATTTTTCTCTGTGTTTTAACAGTATAGTTTATTTAAGAATGCTATTAGTTTTACCTTTTGAAAACAAAGTACAATATCTGAATAATACAAGTTTACAGCCCTGTATCTAAGTAAATATAAAGTTACATTTAGTGTTTTAATGTGGAAAAGGCTTTTCAGTTCTAAAGTGGAAAACTTTAGTTTGTTTGATTAAATGTCTTACAGCAAAATTCTGTTTCTTTTATTCACCTGTGCTCCATCACCAAAGAATGATCCACCGGTTTTAAGATATAATATGTTTCTGTGTGTAGTCATATGGCAATATTAGCAAGCATAACAGCACAGTCATATAATAGAACCCACTTTTTACTTAAATATTATTTCAAAGAGCTAGAGATATCTGGTTTCAAGTACTATAGTCATTAACAGATGCACCACCATTCAGTATCTGTTCATATAGTGAAATTGAGATGTAAATGTTTATGATCAAAATNCTTTAGGGCTCTAAGAAATCCAAATTCAAATTTAGCCTTCAATCTCCAGGCAAGAATAAGAGGATTCTTTACAGAATGTATAGAACTTGATGGCAGAAGCTAGATGTGTTTTAAAGTAATTCAGGCTTCTCTTATTTCTGGTGAAATAGCTTAATGGAATGATTTATTTTTAGTGATATATATTTTTTACACCACAGTATTCCACTTACTTTCAAAAAAATTTGAACTTGTTATTTACTATATAGTTTTCATTTCTCAATTATCGATCTCTTGTTCATTCACTTGCTTATTAAAACATAATTTAAAAACTTTTTAAATTATTGAAAATATTTTTCTTAACTGTTCTCACTTGCTCTGAAGTAAGTATATAAAATGTGGATTTTTATACACACACATATGTTTGTAGATATGTAGAGATGGGTACAGAAATCTAGGTAATATTGGTGTCAATATACAGATAGATATAGTCATACAGAGATGGACAGGGATGTAGATATACATAATTCTACTCTGTGCTCCTATATCTAATTTATAATATTGCCACTGATATTTACAGAACCTGAGTCATATTAGAAAATGCATTATACATTTATTAAATTATACTTTAAATATGAAAGATTTTAGATATAAACTTCAGTGATTATGTTTAAAATATTCATCATTCTTTGCTTTTAACTTGCTTAATTTGGAACTGGTACCGTGTTATCTATGTTGGAGGAGAGAAACATTGAGTAAAAGCCTAGTATGCCCCATGTGTTTTATGTACCTGTTATTGAAGCCACAAAAATCCCACATGGTAGATAGTATTATTACTCCTCTCTTTTTCAAAAGACGGGAAATTAAGTCAAGGGAGATTAAAGTAAACTGATAATTCCATTGAGCTAACAATTGGTGGAGTATCTGGCTTTAAATTTGGGGTCCTTCTAGTCTATCACAATATGTACATCCCCTTTGTAAATTACTGCTACATTTTCACTTGCATATTGAACTACTAGTTTCTCATGCAATAGCAATGACAATTATTTCAATTGTGTCTATCATATATGTGTATTAATACTGTATCTATCTCATATATTCAAAGCAGAATTTTATCAAAGATGTGTATAAGAGACAGTATGTATATATATATATATACATATAAAAATATATATACATATATATATAACTAAATGACTTTAGTTCATAAAACCTCTTTACCAAATCCAACTTGATGTATACCAAGTTTAAAACATGTCACTATTTTCTATGAGTTATATTCACCTGTATAAAAAGATAAATCATTTGGAAATGTTATGTCTTACACAGTTGAAAAGAAAGATAAGAATATTTTTATGCTTAAATTGTAGCTTTGTCCTAATACATATCTTTGAAAATTATAGGCATATATGACTTTTCTTTGTTACTTTATACCCTTTCCCTATAATGAGAGAACTAGTCAATGACTACCTATTAGTAGTCATAATTACCATTCTATATATATAGACTTCGCTGGTGGCTCAGACATAAAGCGTCTGCCTACAATGTGGGAGACACTGGTTCAATCCCTGGGTTGGGAAGATCCCCTGGAGAAGGCAATGGCAACCCACTTCAATATTCTTGCCTGGAAAATCCCATGGATAGAGGAGCCTGATAGGCTACCGTCCATGACGTCACAAAGAGTGGGACATGATTGAGCGACTTCACTTTCACTTTCACATTTGCTTTCACATGAATAATATATAGAAAAGCTTAAGAGATCAAGTGAGCACAGTAACTCAGCATAATATATATAGGCCAAGCCTTTGTTGATTACTTGAAGGCTATCTAACTCCAAAAAGTTACCTAAAGACCATTACAGAAGGTACAGAAAATGAAATCTGTTCTGAAAGCAGGATATTGCTAACATATGAAATACTTGTGTTTGTCAAAGCAAGTGACACCACATTTTCTAAAGAAGAATATATTTGATCTTCAATTCACCGATCTTATATCCTTGCATATATTTTTTTTCTGTATGAATAGATATAATTTTAAATACTGTGTGCTTGTCAGATCCATGAAGTGACTTGGAGTAGGCCTTATTTTCAAAATTATCTTGTCAATTTCATTGTGACAGTAACAGAGGCAGGTAGCAGCAGTTTTCTTCTGATTATGTTAAAATCTCATCTATTATTTAGTTTAAAGCTGACAGCATATATTAAGGCTTAATGAAGGCTTTCAGTAATTTCAGACTAAATTTATCTCCCCCAATTTTATACGTTTTTTGTCATTTGAGGGTTATAATTTGATCAAAGGTTAATTTCAGGAGGAGTTTTTCCAAATTATTTTAACATTAAATAAGTAGAGCATGAATTTTTGGGAAATGTATCCATGTGAAACTATTTTTTTAGGAGAAATGGAATTATAAGACAGGTATTAAGAAAAGCATAGTCTTTTTTCTAGTAGAAAAATGTAATTACCCTTTTTGTCTATATTCTCATTTAGCACTCATCATGTCTAGCCTGTCCTTGCTCCTCCCTGCTAGTCATCTTAATTCATCAACTGTAGATTGTTTTAATCTCAGTGGAAAACATGGAACTTTAATGATCTGTGTAGTAGTATCAAATTTATTGCATAGATAAATATAAGAAAAAAAATATTTAGGCGAAAAAGATGTTTAAGGGCTAAACATTTTGTTGGGGTCTTCCCTAGTGGTTCAGTGGTAAAGAATCCACCTGCAATACAGGAGACACCAGAGATGCAGGTTCAGTCCGTGGGTTGGGAAGATCCCCTGGAGAAGGAAATGACAGCCTCCTCCGGTATTCTTGCCTGTGAAAGCCCATGGACAGAGGAACCTGGTGGACTATAGTCCATGGGGTTGCAAAAGAATTGGACATGACTTGACAACTAAACAGCAACAACAGCATTTTGTTAACAAAAATACGCACTTTAGTTTTTTGTTTTTTTCTTTAATTTTTTAACAGAAGTCATATTACTTTTCTGTAGTTTCCTTTCTCCAACAGTTTTCTTCCATTGGGTGGTATCAACTGATAGAAAATGTTTGCAGCCACTCTTGGAAAATGTGAATTCCTAGACTCAGAAGAAAGAGAAATTGCTTTTACCTTCCTCTCACATTCTCTCTTGGAACTAACTTAACATTTTGATCCAGCAGAGAATTGGTCTACTGTAGCCCAGGGACAGGGGAGCCTGGTGGGCTGCCGTCTCTGGGGTCACACAGAGTCGGATACGACTGAAGTGACTTAGCAGCAGCAGCAGCAGCCAATACTGTGGAGAAGGCAATGGCACCCCACTCCAGTACTCTTGCCTGGAAAATCCCATGGACGGAGGAGCCTGGTGGGCTGCAGTCCATGGGGTTGCTAAGAGTCGGACATGACTGAGCGACTTCACTTTCACTTTTCACTTTCACGCATTGGAGAAGGAAATGGTAACTCAGTCCAGTGTTCTCGCCTGGAGAATCCCAGGGATGGGGGAGCCTAGTGGGCTGCCGTCTATGAGGTCGCACAGAGTCAGACACGACTGAAGTGACTTAGCAGTAGCAGTAGCAGCCAATTCTGTGAATAACTGCCAACTTCAATGCTTTTTTAGAACTCTCTAAATGTTATGTGGAAAACAATATCACAGTACATATGTTGGGGTTAAAAATGCTCCTGTCCAGATATACAACCTAAATTCTTAAAACAACTGCCCTATGTTGACAACAAGCTATAAAATCTCTTTTTTTAATGTAAAAGTGTGCTAAGCCAGAATTTGTAGCTTAAAAACAAACTGAATTCTATCAAAAAATGATGGAGAATTTGCATTTTTATTAATTATTTTTTGAGTGACACAATTTGTCTCTTAGTGTATAACTGTTATAAACTAGAGTTTATAATTTTGGTATGCTGTATTTATTAAAATTATTTTGTATCATATTATCACTTTGTTAAATATTGTGAAACAGTTCAGAAATACTACTCATGTTGACCCTAAAAATACATTGTTTTATAATATTGAATACCTCAAATATTGAAAAGTTAAAGATGTTATCATTGATAACTTGTCACAGTGCTACACAGTAAATTGCACATTTCATTCAAATTTTTCTGACCAGAAAATATGACCCAAGTCCTTGAGAAGTATTAGGTATATCAGGAAAGTTGAGCATATACAAAAATTACAGAACATAAAAGATTATGAGCTTATTTTTTAAAATATTCTATTTATCTCTTTGAAATATTATTTTTGTACTTTGAAGAAACTACTAATGTTTTTTCCAACGAGTGAATTATGTTAGAAGACATGTAAGATTTATTACATGCATGCTCAGTCATGTCCGACTCTGTGTGACCCTATGGACTGTAGCCTGTCAGGCTCCTCTGTTCATGGGATTCTCCAAGGCAAGAATTACTGGAGTGAATTGCCAGGCCCTCCTCCAGGGGATCTTCCCCAATCAAGAATCAAACCTGTGGCATCTCCTGCGTCTTCTGCATCTCAGGAGGATTCCTGACTGCTGAGCCACCCAGGAAGCCTGAAAGACATAACAAGACTGGTTAAATACATCGATGCACATGTCTTTTCATCTTAACCATTGTTTAACTTTCAGTTCAGTTCAGTTCAGTCTCTCAGTCGTGTCTGACTCTTTGGGTTCCTACAAAACCTGACCTGACCCTGAAATAGAGACTTGTGTGCAAGTAATTGATTTAGTTAGGAATACCAGAAAGCACTGATCATATAATAAGGAAGTGTTTCTGTTAGGGGAAAGAAATAAAAAGTGGAGGTGTGCTAACAAACAGGTTACCACTGTGGGCAACTGGAGCACAAGCTTGTGGGCAACTGCTGGGGGAATGTGCAGAATCTGGCTCAGAGTCATCTTATCCAATGTGAAGAAAGTTGAGACTTCCTGGATAGTTTGCCATCTCCCAGGCAGCAGACAAGTTGATAGACAGCAATCTTTATCATTGGTTGAAGATGTTAATGCCCTGCCAATTAATGCCTGCTCCATTGCTTAATCCAAACCTATGAAAATCAGAAAATGCTTTCAGGCTTAATGTTGCAAGAATTTACAGCAAAAATGAAAAGTGTGAGGGGTCAGTGAGTGCTATGGATAGGATATATGAGCAGAGAATCCACAGATTCTGTTAAACATGCCTGTTTTGATATGCAAATGAGAAGAGTAAAAAGCATCATCTTCACAGATAATTATTTAGCATACATGATAAGACAGTGTGATAAAATGATTTGTGGAAGAGATGTAATCATTTAAATTAGAATGTTGAACGTAGTGGTACTTTGGCGACATGTTTTCTGTTCAGAATATGACTTAACTGGAGTCAAACAGGAAGCTGCTTGTTACTGTAAAAATCTATAGAAAAGTGACACAGACCTATGTAGGCAGGCACGCCATGCAGGAATGGCATTCAGCAGGACCCAAAAGTTTAATTCAAACAATAGAAATGGTTAGGACTGGGGTTTCCTCACAGCATCGAATAGGATCTGTAGGGTATTACTTGGGAATAAGGCAGAAATGTGCAGCACTATAGAAACTTTGTAAGCAAAAGAAAGGAAAAAAGGAATTCAATGTCAGTTAAGGAAAGATATCAAATGGGCTGCAACTCACAATTAGAAAGGATGTTTTGTGTATCATGCAATATCACAAATAAAAATTAAAAACAGAAAAACTAAACAGAAGTCTCATCTTTCAAGTAAGGCTAGAACTGACTACAGCATTTAAATACAAGAGTTAACATAGTCTGTTTATTCATAAATGTGTTATAAATGCCTAGAACTGTGTCTGACATACAGAAGGTGCTAGATAGGTATTATTAGAATGGACAAATGTGTACTTCCATCTGTTTGTTGGGGTGATGTAACATGATGACCCAAAGAACATTTTTGGAAAAGGAAGTGGTGTTAGAGAAAGTCAGAAAAGGAATTCAGCAAAACTATTCAATCTTCAGTACTGAAAAGTGACTTGCTTCAAATTTTCATTGGAATTGATAATGTCTATTTATATTTGAACTGCCTATTTGAATTACACCTTGGATAAAATTTAAATTTAATTCAGGTTTAGATTACACAGTCTTAGAAAAATGAGGCATATCATTATTTAACATTGTCTTCAAATAACTCACAAACTTTTTATGGATATAAAATATTTTTGCATTTTATACAATCAAATGACAATGCAAAAAATATGTACATCTTGAAGTGGTGATGCAGAAACTCATATGAAGAGTTAGCAAGCAAGGACCAGTTGGTCTGAAATAATTATAACCTAGGAATAAAGTTTAAAAGGGGGGATGGGATAATTTCAAAACTTAAACAAATTTTTATGATGAAATATAAGTGGACTTCGTGACTCAATAGAAAAGGGAAGCAAAAAAGGAACAGAGGAAGGAATTACATTGAATTTTAATATGGCTGAATTTAGGAAAAGGAGGGTGTGTGAGAGTTTCGTAATTTAAAACAGAAAAAATTCAACTGGTAATCTTCTGGAAATGTTCAAAGAGTAACTGATGGCTTTTCAGGATTTAAAGGAAAATTTTCAGCAATTGGAGATAGTAAGGAAATATTTTTCAAGGTTATTTGTAATATAAAATTCATTATTCAGTGATGTCACAAATGTGTTATTAGATTTCAGATGAAGATATGACTAGGGTGGCACAAACAGTAAAACTGTTATGATATGAGAACCAAAAAAGTCAGAAATAAATAGCTAATAAATAAATAAATAGAAGAATATTTCTTCATTTTTAGCTCTGTCACAATCTCTTAAAATTACACTGCACATTCTTAGCCCTTGAAAAAAATCCAGTGTTTAACATATTGTCATACTCAATTAATGTGAAATGATATTTATCTGATGTATTATAAACAACTTTAGAATATATGAGAATTCCACAGCTGTATGCTGCAGATTTTTCATTTTACTCATGGTATTTTTAATTAATATGATATTCAGTGGTTCACTGTATCACTTAGAGCAGAGACTAAAGCTATTCTAACAGACATTTTGAAATATAGTGATTTAAACAACATGGATTTTTATGTTTCTCTTGTGCAAAACCCTTAAAGTGAAGGAATGTTTCAAGCTGTTGGCAGTCTCAATTTTATATCATGACTCAAGGATGCAGGCTTCATCAATCTGGTCTGTCTTCCATAATACACAATGCTGAATTCTTCTTTACATGACCCCAGTGGTGAATCCACTGGTCCATTTTCCACAAAGTGGTCTTGTTTCTTGGAAGAAAACAAGATCAAGGTGTAAAGTCTCTGACTCAGAAGTGATATGCTTTACTTCTTAATTCTGTCAACTAAAATTTAATTACACTGAACTTCAAGGGAGGCTGGCAGCCATCTGCCTTGCTAAGGAGAGATGGAAAACCAAAATCAGGTGAACAACAAGCAATCTGTGCCAAACACCTAAAATAAAAGGCAGAACATGAGGGATCAACCTACTCAAGTCGTCATGGTGTTTGAATTTTTTAAAGTTACATTTCCCTAAGAGTATTAATCTTTTCATAAACAAAGAAACATGAAATTATCATAGTTGATTTAAGGATAATCTAATCCCCCCCCATTTTCTTTCCTAGTTACATTTTTGGTGTCTTTGTGATTATACTGAGAAAGTGTCTCTGACTGAGACAAAACAGAACTAACTGGCATTAGAATTATAAAATATTATTTTTGTTTAAAATCTTTTGATAACTGTATTTTAAAAATAGTATCAATTTGTACATGAAAGAAAAAATCTCTTAATCCTAATACATCAGCTCATTTTATTCTTCATATTTTTTTCTATACTTTAGGGCTCTAAGAAATCCAAATTCAAATTTAGCCTTCAATCTCCAGGCAAGAATAAGAGGATTCTTTACAGAATGTATAGAACTTGATGGCAGAAGCTAGATGTGTTTTAAAGTAATTCAGGCTTCTCTTATTTCTGGTGAAATAGCTTAATGGAATGATTTATTTTTAGTGATATATATTTTTTACACCACAGTATTCCACTTACTTTCAAAAAAATTTGAACTTGTTATTTACTATATAGTTTTCATTTCTCAATTATCGATCTCTTGTTCATTCACTTGCTTATTAAAACATAATTTAAAAACTTTTTAAATTATTGAAAATATTTTTCTTAACTGTTCTCACTTGCTCTGAAGTAAGTATATAAAATGTGGATTTTTATACACACACATATGTTTGTAGATATGTAGAGATGGGTACAGAAATCTAGGTAATATTGGTGTCAATATACAGATAGATATAGTCATACAGAGATGGACAGGGATGTAGATATACATAATTCTACTCTGTGCTCCTATATCTAATTTATAATATTGCCACTGATATTTACAGAACCTGAGTCATATTAGAAAATGCATTATACATTTATTAAATTATACTTTAAATATGAAAGATTTTAGATATAAACTTCAGTGATTATGTTTAAAATATTCATCATTCTTTGCTTTTAACTTGCTTAATTTGGAACTGGTACCGTGTTATCTATGTTGGAGGAGAGAAACATTGAGTAAAAGCCTAGTATGCCCCATGTGTTTTATGTACCTGTTATTGAAGCCACAAAAATCCCACATGGTAGATAGTATTATTACTCCTCTCTTTTTCAAAAGACGGGAAATTAAGTCAAGGGAGATTAAAGTAAACTGATAATTCCATTGAGCTAACAATTGGTGGAGTATCTGGCTTTAAATTTGGGGTCCTTCTAGTCTATCACAATATGTACATCCCCTTTGTAAATTACTGCTACATTTTCACTTGCATATTGAACTACTAGTTTCTCATGCAATAGCAATGACAATTATTTCAATTGTGTCTATCATATATGTGTATTAATACTGTATCTATCTCATATATTCAAAGCAGAATTTTATCAATAAACTGAACAGTTAACTTGATTAACTATTTCATTGAATTTACATGTTGTTGGTTACTACAATGAGGATTACATTTCCATTGAAAATAAATATTATTCTTCAAAAATTCTGCCATTTAAAGTGCAATTTCAATAAATGACTGTATTAATTATTTTACTGAACACAGTGAGATATAATGAAGGATGTAACAATCATGGCAAAAATGCATTAATATTAAATATTTCTGCATAACTCAGTCTTATTGGACACAGCTGTCGATAAAATATGCCCTTACTGTTGACAAGTAGCTCCTGAGTTTTGCTTGTAGATTAGCTTGCAGCCCTGCTCTGTATTCTTTATCTTCATCACTGCACCAGTCCTTTAATTAGGCAGTGAAATCTTCTGCATAGTGATTAGGAAATCATAGTTAAGAAGGTGTTACAAAGAGATGTTTCTGGAAGCTACTCAAAATAGCTCCATGCTTTGGAAATTTCTCCATGTACAGTATCAAGGAAACATGTTTGCATTTCAATAGCAAGAGAAAACTGACCTTCAGTTAATCAGGTTTAGTAAACTTTCAATCCTCAATCCTGAAATGCTGGGTGTAAATAGAAAAAGATTTGAACCATGGTTAGCAAAGAATAGCAACTTTATTATTTAATCTGTGAAATGAGGTGGTGAACCACTTTTGTGGTGGGATACAAACAGGTTTTAGATTCTAAGAGAATACTTGAACTTATATGAATAAATTTGTTACTATTGCATGCCAATAAAATTTGAAAATATACCTTATAAAATTGAGAAACAAATTCATTTTCATAATTATCCCATTTCCAATACTTTAAATATGATACTTTATAAGAAGTACTGATTTCAGAATCAAAATTTTTCATTTCAGAATTTGAAGATATAACTGACCAAGGTAAATGACATAGGACTCGTGAGTCAGGACATATTTATAGATAGTTTTATTATTGGGGACAAATTATGCTTGTTATTATAACATGTAACATTCAAAGTTGTTGCTATTAGATAATACCAAGGAAGGAAAAATATTGACACTATGAAAAATAAAATTAAGACATAAAAACGACCCCTCCATCTGTTTGTGTTATTTTTTATTTCTTTCATCAGTATCTTATAGTTTTCTGAGTACAGGTATTTTGCTTCCTTAGGTAAGTTTATTTCTAGATATTTTATTGTTTTTGTAGCAATGGTAAAAGAGATTGCTTCCTTTTCTGATATTTTGTTGTTAGGGCATAGGAATGCAAGAGATTTTTGTGTATTAATTTTGTATCCTGCAACTTTACCAAATTCATTGGTTAAAATCAGCAGTTTTCTGGTGGCCTCTTTAGGATTTTCTATACTAACATCATGATTGTGCATTCAAATCTGAGTCACAATGTGTATGGACTTCCCTGGTGGCTCAGATGGTAAAGAATCTCTTTGTAATTCAGGAGACCTGGGTTCGATCCCTGGGTCAGGAAGATCCCCTGGAGAAGGGAGTGGCAACTCTCTCTGGTATTCTTGTCTGGACAATCCCATGGGTAGAGGAGTCTGTGGGCTACAATCAATACAGTCACAAAGAGGCAGACATGACTGAGTGCCTAACACATACACACACACAAACTATATGTATAAAGTCTCTGAAAATTGAATGCAGTAATATAATAATTGAACAAGATGTTTTTGAGTGCTGAGTAAATTTTGTTGGTTTAAGTGGCAGTGGGATTTGGTACTTCATTTCACCTTCTTGACTTGTTGGAAGAATTGACCACATATACACCATCAAAACATCAAAATACCTGTGATGAACAATTTTATCGTACAGTAAGTCACCATCTGGAGACAGTTGTAGAACTTTAAGTTTGTTGATAGTAACATTTTAGGGAACAATTCATAGTTTTTCTATTTCTCATAGTTTTTTTTTTTTTTTTTAAATCTGGTTCAATTTTGGAGCTTATATTCTTTTTTAATCTGGTTCAATATTAGAGCCTGTATTCTTTGCTACCAGGGCTTCCCTGATAGCTCAGTTGGTAATGAATCTGCCTGCACTGTGGGAGACCCCAGTTAGATTCCTGGGTCAGCAAGATCCCCTGGAGAAGGGATAGGCTACCCACTCCAATGTTCTTCAGCTTCTTTTGTGACTCAGCTGGTAAAGAATCCTGCTGTAATGCTGGAGACCTGGGTTCTATCCCTGGGTTGGGAATATCCCTGGAGAAGGAAGAGGCTACCCATTCCAGTATTCTGGCCTGGAGAATTCCATGGACAGTCCATGGGGTCGCAGTCAGAAACGAATGAGCGACTTTCACTTTCATTCTTTCCTACCAGGCAGTAAAGGGTAGTTTTCAAGTGTAAAGATTGTGGATCCAAGCTTTTTATATGAAAATATCAGTCTCTATCACTTGGGCAAACTCTATAATGTCTCTATGCTCCTGGTTTCTCATCTTGAAGATAAAAGTAATAAACTTGCCTCATTAGGGGTATACTGATGAAATGTATTAATATAGATTAAGTTCCTGGAACTGTGCCTGGCAAATGTTGGGCACATTTTTTCTAGGCTGATAGAACTAACTAATGGATTGCTTTAGTTTGCTTTCTTGATGTATTTTCATAATGTTATATCATCTCTCACCAATCGAATGAATAATATAAAACAGAAAGGAAACCATTTAGAAGGGATAGTTAAATATTTGAAATAAAAATTTAGTTGCAGCATCCATGATGTATATTTGAAGTATTCTACTTGGTCCCAGACTCTCTCAATTCAGAGACTCTCTTGTTCACCTTTTCCAAGAATAAATCATCAGGTTTTACATGGGTAGAATGAGAGAGGGGCATTTGAACAGACATTAAGCCTTTTCACTCCACCTTCCATTTGTAGCAGTGAGAATTCCTCCAAAGCCCAAGCTTTGGGGACATTTTGCTCTGCAAATCAATTTGGTTTGAACTTTACCANTCAGAGACTCTCTTGTTCACCTTTTCCAAGAATAAATCATCAGGTTTTACATGGGTAGAATGAGAGAGGGGCATTTGAACAGACATTAAGCCTTTTCACTCCACCTTCCATTTGTAGCAGTGAGAATTCCTCCAAAGCCCAAGCTTTGGGGACATTTTGCTCTGCAAATCAATTTGGTTTGAACTTTACCAGTTACCAGTTTAGGACTCTGTTCCATCCCAGGATCTAAGAAGCAACATACCGCATGTTCCTCTGTTTTCCAGATTACAAATATTCCTCCTCTTTTTCCCTCTCTTTTCTCCTCTATTACCCTTAACTAGAGCACTTAATGCTTTTTAAGAAAATTATGTACCTTTCACATAGGGCTTGAGGAGGAAGTAAAAAGGAAATGTGTCAAATTACCGCATGTTCCTCTGTTTTCCAGATTACAAATATTCCTCCTCTTTTTCCCTCTCTTTTCTCCTCTATTACCCTTAACTAGAGCACTTAATGCTTTTTAAGAAAATTATGTACCTTTCACATAGGGCTTGAGGAGGAAGTAAAAAGGAAATGTGTCAAATGAAGCATTTTGACACCAAAACCTAGAGGATACTTTCGAGTTCAGTTCAGTTCAGTTTAGTTGCCCAGTCATGCCCTACTCTTTGCGACCCCATGGACTGTAGCATGCCAGGCATCCCTGTCCATTGCCAACTCCTAGAGTCTACCCACACTCATGTCCATTGAGTTGGTGATGGCTTCCAACCATCTCATCCTCTGTCGTCCCCTTCTCTGCCTGCTTTCAATCTTTTCCAGCATCAGGGTCTTTTCAAATGAGTCAGTTATTCTCATCAGGTGGCCAAAGTATTGGAGTTTCAGCTTCAACATCAGTCCTTCCAACGAACACCCAGGACTAATCTTCTTTAGGGTAAATAAATTAAAAAATAATAAATACCTTCAAACCAGTATTTAAAAATAATTGAGTATATTTAATGAGAGATTTCACTTTGTTTTATGAAAAACTCTGCTGATATTCTGCCACATTTTCCAGCTCTTTAGAGGGTGAATATTGCTCAAGAATATAGATACAGATTACTGCATCTTTTTTCAGGCAACCACTTATCCTAACCAGGGGCTTACATGGAGCCCTGATCATTGAGGTATTTGAGAGCCACTGCTTTGCATATACTCTTCATTTTTCCTTTGTGACAGACTTTGAATTATCTTGTTTATAGACTGTAGAAGCAACAGAATAATTTAAGATATGGAGAAATATATTTTGTTTCCTTTGCACCTTTTAGGCCACATAAGCAAGGCTGAAATTCTTTGGAGTTAGAATTCTTATATAATTTCAATTAAATGTGGAGGAAGAAACTTTTATTTAAAATGTTTAACCTCATTTTATATTTCATTTTGTCAAGGCGGTTTCCACAATGTGAAATTAAGAGAGAGGGAAGCTAGTGGAAAGGCGATGGTGTTAGTTTTCATACTTTTGTGGATACAAATTCAAACTTCTCTCATAATTTTTGTTAAAGTCATTCAATAATAAGCGTTAACTTAATTGTAATTTTTTTTCTTTTCTTTTTTTTTCCCCAATCCATGGAGGGAAGGGGAACTATGAGTATGGGGCATCACTTATTTCTACCTCTTCAGTCAGTTCTCTTCTATTTGCCAAGGAAGAAATTATGTCAACTGAAATTATGTTGAATGGAGTGTGCTCATGAGCTTCCATTTCTGTTAAGGAACTGGGAACTGAAAAGCAATTTCCAGCTTATGGAGACAACAACAAAAGACCAGTATCAAGCAGTCACAAAAAAAAACCCACTGATGCTGGAAAAGACTGAGGGCAGGAGGAGAAGGGGATGAAAGAGGATGAGATGGTTGGATGGACACGGGTTTGAGCAAGCTCCAGGGAAATAGTGAAGGACAGGGAAGTCTGGCATGCTGCAGTCCACGGGGTTGCAGAGTCGGACATGACTAGTGACAGAGCAACAGCAATGCCTCGAAACTTGAGCTCTCAGGTGGTTTATCTAACCTCTTCAGCTACAGTTCTCTGCTGCTGCTGCTGCTAAGTCGCTTCAGTCGTGTCCGACTCTGTGCGATCCCATAGACGGCAGCCCACTAGGCTCCCCCATCCCTGGGATTCTCCAGGCAAGAATACTGGAGTGGGTTGCCATTTCCTTCTCCAATGCATGAAAGTGAAAAGTGAAAGTGAAGTCGCTCAGTCGTGTCTGACTCTTAGCGACCCCATGGACTGCAGCCCACCAGGCTCCTCCGTCCATTGGATTTTCCAGGCAAGAGTACTGGGGTGGGGTGCCACTGCCTTCCCCGACAGTTCTCTAATTAATACAATATCATTAAATATAATCCTTTCCTTTCATTCCTTAAGTATTGCTGTAAAGATCTAGTGTGTTTTTACTATCAAAAGAAATCAAAGTTTAAGTGATGGCATGCAATATTTAAAAGTATTATTATATATTCTTTACCCATATTTGTCAGAATTCTTCATTAAAACAGAAGGAACAGGATGTGTATATACACAGAGAGAAGGGTGGGGAGGTGGTGCTGTGCTCAGTTGCTCAGGCTCAGTCGTATCCTACTCTTTGTGACCCCATGGACTGTAGCCTGCTAGGCTCTTTTTCCATGGGAATTCTCTAGGAGAGATTACTGGAGTGGGTTGCCATTCTGTTCTCCAGGGGATCTTCCAGATCCAGGGATCAAACCCAGGTCTCCTGAGTCTCCTGCAGAGCAGGCAGTTTCTTTACTGCTGAGCTAAAGAAAGCCAGATATCCACTTAGAGGGCTGTTTTGCAGTTAATGAGTGGATCTGTGTAAAGCAGACTTCCCTGGTGGCTCAGATTGCAAAGCGTCTGCCTACAACGCGGGAGACCTGGGTTCGATCCCTGGGTTGGGAAGATCTCCTGGAGACGGAAATGGCAACCCACTCCAGTATTCTTGCCTGAAAAATCCCATGGATGTAGGAACCTAGTAGGCTACAGTCCATGGGGTCGCAAAGAGTCGGACACGACTGAGCGACTTACCTTACCTTACCTCTGTGTAAAGCACTAGAAACAGCTAGCAAATTGTAAGGATGCTATATATGTTATAAATTATTATTATCATAAAAATGATTTAGTTGGCATGTGACACAACTGTGTTACTCTGCTTCCCGGCCAACAGAAGAATTCCATGTGTTAATATTCCTAACCCACAGACTCACCATCCTTGGAGTTCAAGGAAGAATTTCACAGGTGTACTGTCAGGTGAAATAGCAGTAACACATGACTGGCAGACACCTACAAAACTCTCCAGTCTACCTTAATATTGAGAAAATAAATCTCCTTGTGAAGAATAACAAATGGAAGACCAAGGAGGTTCTGGTTAAAGGCAGAGGGAATTTTTCCTTTCTTGCAAGTTGGTTTTCAGAGGTTTATTTGGTAGTATTAGGGCTAGTCAAGTGTTCAGATTATTTTTAGATGATTTTAATATTGGCAGAGTAAGTATAGAATACATAGAAAGTTGAGACTTCAGCTATTTAGACCTTTACAGTTGAGGTTTGCCTCAGTTATTTAATTGCAATAGGAAGAAGCAGATGTTTGCCGGGGCATTGCCCTTCTTCTGGCTTGTGTGTATCTGACCTGTAATCTGTTCTGTTCAGCTCTGTGACTTTATCAATTGATGTATAGTGTTATGCTAACTTCTATACTGAGCAATCAATCCTGCAATAATCTAGAATTATAAATAATCTTTATAATGGAAAGAAATTTTAAAAAGACTCATCTTTTCTACTTCTTTGATTGAGGACCCACATACAAGCTACATTTATCTGATTGGGTTATATTAGGATGTATTCATTCTTTATGTGTCTAGAATATGTGTAAGTTTTTGCTAAACTACATGGATTTTTATGCCATAATGTATTGAGTTCTAAGGATTGTATGCATCCATAAGTAAAGACAGATCTACCTAATTATTTATGAATATTTTTTGGACTATAAAGAAAGCTGCTGTCTCTTATACACATCTAGATGTGTATAAGAGACAGGAATGTCTGTTATATTAATTGCACATGTGATACTTAGAAGAAAAAAAAAAACAAAACAGAAACCTGAGTTCCTGCCTATCATCTAAATAAGACAAAATAATGAATCATTGAAGGAAAATTGTCTGCAGGTTGTCTATATTTCAATCTAATTATACACTGCCTCAAATGATTCACCAAGCTATTGAGATGTTTATTTTGTTTTTCAAAAAGATATTTGCTTTAGTAGACCTGTTATTGCATCTATTGGGTAAAATTGTGTAAATATATTGCATCTACTGGGTAAAGTTGTATTAGTATGCTGGCATACAAAGTTTTGAGAATTGTTGTAAAGAGAGAGCGTCTTCATAAACCTTTTTAAAAAGGGTAAGGGACACTTTTAACTTTTATTCTAGCCTAGCAATTACATGGAAACATTTTCCAGTATTAAGTTATCTGTTTATGCTACTTTCTCTTTCATCTTTAATAATACATACATTGAAGAAAATATTTCTCCACTTACGAAGTAATGTCATTTTTAAAGGAATATAGGAGAGCTCCAAGAGAGACTAGAGAAATGTCAGATTGAAGAGGATACGTGAATAAATTCAGTTTCTGTTTTGTTTTTTGTTCACTCTTTCCTTTTAGACTTTTTCATGCTGCATACGCATTACCTATTGTAGTCCAAGGTCAAAGATTTGCCAGTGAACACTACAAGATAGCGGAGAAGAGCAGATTCTGCAAACTACCCAACCTGTTAAAGTCCATTCTTTCATTTTTATTAATCACTCATATACACAATAGACTCTTATTCTTAATGCTTGGCTTGCAAAATAATTTAGAGTCACAGAAGGAGCAGAATCTACTTTAAAACTCTATCATTAAAGATAAATTATGCTAGTTTTGTCTGTCTGTCTACTTACTTATCTAACTATATCTATGAATATGTCTAAAATCTTAGGAGTGTGGATATACTTCTTTAATAGATATTTTAGAAACCTTCGCACCCTTCTGCCTGCTAATTTGGGGAGGGGCAGTTACAACATTTCTGACAGATAATCATTTCCTCTATATTTTGGAATTTAACATAGCCATATAGGAAACTTCTTTAATGACACTCTATTTTCAGCCCACATGGTTTGCAGCATGTTACATTGAACAGCAGATTAATAGCTTGATTAGTTAAGACTTTTGCCTGAAGGTATAACCATTAGGTAAATGTTTTTCAAACTTGAAGAGGAAAGAATACCACATTGTCAAAAAATCATGTGTTTCCTTTCTATTAATGGCTAAAAAAAATGTTAAAAGTTTACTTTTCATTGTTTAACTGGTATCATCTTATTTTTTTACATACCAGTGTTTGCTATTTATGGAAACTTCTTTATTAATAGTCCTTTTCTCCAGCACCTGACATCAACCTCCTTATATATTCAAGTAAGCAAGAGATTTAAGTGAGAGACAATTTATATAAGAATAAAATGATATGTTAAAATTCCTAGAAGTGGAACTAAATGATACTGTAAATAAAGGTGGGTAGAATATACATAGCACCTTTTATAGATTATGGAAGAGTAGATTAGATTCTATTCCCATCTATGTATTATTATTTTTTCTGCATCTTCATGGAACTTACATTTAAAGGAGATAAGACAATACAAAGGAACAAGGTGATGTTATATGGTGTTAAGTATTATAAAATAATAGAATGAGATAGAATGGTTTAGGTCCACTTTTTCTGAAATGTATATTTCTCTAACAATTCTTTAATGATCTTTTCTGAGCTATCTAGATACTGTCCTGGACTTTCCTCTTACAAAGATGATGGTAGAACCCTGCACTATATGTTCAATGAATAGATCACATAATCTGATATTTGAGTAGTTTAACAGCAGCTCCATCTGGCTCTGTTCTCATATATCATTCCAGTTGATGTTAGCAGCAAAGTTTTAAAATCCTTAGGTACTTTAAGGTTTCATTTTAAAAACATTTGGAAAGCTATTAACAATTCATCATAATGCAAAGAGGAGATCTTTTGAAATATTAAATTATTGAACCTCTATATAGTTTTTCTAATAAGGCTTAAATATCTTCTTGATATGACAATTTGAAATGAAAGCTCCAGATACAATGATTATAATCATTTCCAGACCATGGAGACATTTTATATAGAAGCTATTTATAAAACTATTTTCATGCATTTGATAAAGTTTTCCACAACATATTATATAACAGTCTAAAGGCAAAATTATCAATGTAGTCTAAAGTTCTCTGTCTGGAAATCTGTTGATTAAATGTGAAACATTTGTAACAATTTAAAAACTGAGATTTGTCAACAATGACAACAATGATGTATTAAGCAACATGAAAATAAAAGAATTGAGCTCTTGATATTAATGATTTTGCTTTCAAATTTGAGTCACAATGTGTATGGACTCCTCTGGTGGATCAGATGGTAAAAAGAATCTGTCTGTAATGCAGGAGACCTGGGTTTGATCCCTGGGACAGGAAGATCCCCTGGAGAAGAGAATGGCAACCCACTCTGGTATTCTTGCCTGGACAGTCCCATGGATAGAGGAGTCTGTGGGCTACAGTCAATAGGGTTACAAAGAAGCAGACATGACTGAGTGCCTAACACATATACACACACAAACTATATGTACAAAGTCTTTGAAAATTGAATGCAATAATATAGTAATTGAACAAGATGCTTTTGAGTAAATTTTGTTGGCAGTGGGATTGGGTACTTCATTTCACCTTTTTGACTGGTTAGAAGAATTGACCAGAAATTTAAAAAAAAAAAAAAAAAAAAGTGTTGGAGGGGAAGCTTATCCATTTCCCAGGGTAGGAAGCAACCTGGGGATTATTGCAGAAACAAGTTTAATAAATTATAAACATTATAATGTTTTATTGAAATGAAACTCTTTCATTTTCCCAATGTCTTGAGATTGCCTTGAAATCTGATGAGTTGTAAAGCTAGAGAAGCAGGATAGATGGAAAACAGGAGATGGACTAAGGAGGAGATACTGGACAAAGCCAAAGAAAAATTGGCAGTAGGAAATAGCATATTGTTCAACTCAGTTCAGTTCAGTCACTCAGTTGTGTCTGACTCTTTGTGACCCTATGGACTGTAACAGGCCAAGCTTCCCTGTCTATCACTAACTCCCACAGCTTGCTCAAACTCATGTCCATCAAGTCAGTGATGTCATTTAACCGTCTCATCCTCTGTTGTCCCTTTCTCCTCCTTCTTTCTATCTTTCCCAGCATCAGAATATTTTCTAATGAGTCAGTTCTTCGCATCAGGTGGCCAAAGTATTGAAGCCTCAGCTTTAGCATCAGCCCTTCCAATGCAGCCATGAAATTAAAAGACACTTACTCCTTGAAAGGAAAGTTATGACCAGACTAGACAGCATATTAAAAAGCAGAGACATTACTTTGCCAACAAAGGTCCATCTAGTTAAGGCTATGGTTTTTCCAGTGGTGATGTATGGATGTGAGAGTTGGACTATAAAGAAAGCTGAGTGCCAAAGAATTGATGCTTTTGAATTGTGGTGTTGGAGAAGACTCTTGAGAGTCCTTTGGAACTGCAAGGAGATCCAATCAGTCCATCCTAAAGGAGATCAGTCCTGGGTGTTCACTGGAAGGACTGATGCTGAAGCTGAAACTCCAATACTTTGGCCACCTGATGCGAAGAGCTGACTCATTTGAAAAGACCCTGATGCTGGGAAAGATTGAGGGCAGGACGAAAAGGGGATGACAAAGGATGAGATTGTTGGATGGCATCATTGACTCGATGGACTTGGTTTTGGGTAGACTCCGGGAGTTTGTGATGGACAGGGAGGGCTGTTGTGCTGTGGTTCATGGGGTCACAAAGAGTTGGACATGACTGAGTGACTGAACTGAACTGAACTTACAATGAATATTCAGGATTGATTTCCTTTAGATTGACTGTTGTGACCTCTTTGCCATCCAAGGGGCTCTCAAGAGTCTTCTCCAACACCACAATACAAAAACATCAATTTTTCAGTGGTCAGCTTTCTTTATGGTCCAACTTTCATATCCGTACATGACTAATGAAAAAACCATAGATATGATTATACGGACATTTGTTGGCAACGTAATGTCTGTTTTTTAATGTGCTATCTAGGTTTGTCATAGCTTTTCTTCCAAGGAGCAAGTGTCTTTTAATTTCACGACAGCAGTCACCATCTGCAGTGATCTTGGAGCCCAAGAAAATAAAATTGTATATTATGGGTACATCATATCTTATGTTTTGTGTTGACAAGAAATCAATCCAGAGTGTTTAGTATTTATGTGTGTGATCAAAATTATTCAAAATATATATTAAAATGATTAATTTATCACCAATTATCTAGAAAACTGCTCTCATATTGACAGATAAATAATCTTTTTTTCATTCTTCTTAACCCTCTACTCTGAATTCTATTAGAGTAAATGGACTCTTATTTAAGTGAACAGCTTTCTTAGTTGGATATAATCTATTAACAGGATGACTATTAAGATGGTGAATAAAAGTGCTGGAAAGATTTAATTGACAACTCAGGAAGGGCATTTTTATTTGTTTTCAGCTTGGTAAAACTTTTGTGATTCCACCTGTAAACATGGGGGGTACGGGGTAAGAAACTTTTTCTCTATTATAATGAAGAGAATTACCATCAAGATTTTAGGGGGAAAAAGATTTCATATCCCCTTTTCACATAATGGAGAAGGAAATGGCAACCCACTCCAGTGTTCTTGCCTAGAGAATCCCAGGGATGGCAGAGACTGGTGGGCTGCCATCTATGGGGTCGCACAGAGTCGGACATGACTGAAGTGACTCAGCAGCAGCAGCAGCAGCATCATGTCAGGTGGTGCTTGTGGTGAAGAACCCGCCTGCCAATGAAGCAGAGGTTTAAGAGACAGGGTTTCAGTCCCTGGGTTGGGAAGATCCCCTGAAGGATGACATGAAAAGCCATGGCAGTATTAGCACCTGGAGAATCCCATGCACAGAGCAGCCTGGCAGGTTACAGTTCATAGGGTCACACAGAGTCAGATGCTACTGAAGCGACTCAGCACTCACTCAGCACAATGTCAGATTCTTTCAAGTATATTTAAATTCTTGTGCTAGAATTTCTGTCAGCACAAGATAACAATCAAAGTGAAACTTTCTTCTTTCAGGTATTGAAAAGAATTTCATTTTTTTATCTTACTCTTAAAATATAAATACCCTGATGAACACTCTGTTGATGTTATTAGTGTTTTTTTGCGAGTTGGGGAAAAAGTCATACCTCAAAAGCAGTCAGATTTGAAAATGCAAAACAATAAACAGAGATCAATGGGACAATGTACACTGTTATCCTTCCTACTGGGCGATTTTGTATGTTGCAAATGTAAAAAGGGAAAGTTTACAAGATGATTTGACTTATTAGAATAGTTGTTAGAGAAAAAAAGACTGTTTTTGTTAATGTTTAATGATTTAAATTATTTCTTTTATTTTTAGTGTGCATTTAATATTCCTAATGTTGATGTATTGATTTGTAGCATTTCTGTAAATATGGGGAATTCTCTGCCGCATCACTAGTACCAAAATGTACTGTATCACTACCTCTCTCTCAGACAGAGAGAAATGGAAGTCAACCAGTGAAAATACCAAATTCTATGTTTAATCAAACACTTTGGATTCATTTTCACTACAGGCATATTTCTGGGGTTCTGAATGTTCCATAGTCTTGGGGAATGTTTTGGGAATTCCGAAAATAGTGGAACAATTAAAGTCATTCCTTAGTTTCTCTTAAGAAGATTTTAAAGGCCTTGTTTTACCCAGCAGTCTTCTAACTTTCTACCCCTGATTATGATGAGTGATTTTATATTTGGAAAGTGTTCTACCATGCTGGACATGTGACTGGAGTAAGGCAGCCTACAGCTGAAAGGTATTGATACGGATAAATTTAAACATGTTGTGTGTGCTGTTTAGTTTGATATTTTTCAAAAAGACAATTTAATGCTTTTTAATTGATGGTTCATAAAGAAAGAAATGGTCTCATCTTAGGCTAACACTCATGAGATTATGATGATAAAGTAGACATTATCAACTAGAAAGTACATTCCCAATGCCTATATTTTATAGCTTTTTAACATAGAAAAGATACATACTTTGAGTATGTATTTTTTTTTCTTTTTTTTTTTTAATTTTATTTTTACTTTATTTTACTTTACAATACCATATTGGTTTTGCCATACATTGACATGAATCCACCATGGGTGTATATTAGCTCCCAATCCCGAATCCCCCTCCCACCTCGCACCCCACATCATCTCTCTGGCTCATCCCTGTGCACCAGCTCCAAGCATCCTGTATCCTGTATCGAACATAGGCTTGTTCTTCGTTCTTACATGTTAGTTTACATGTTTCAATGCCATTCTCCCAAATCATCCCACCCTCTCCCTCTCCCATAGAGTCCAAAAGTCCTTTCTATACATTTGTGTCTCTTTTGCTGTCTCACATACAGGGTCATCACTGCCATCTTTCTATAAAAAAAAAAAAAAAAAAAAGGTGTTGGAGGGGAAGCTTATCCATTTCCCAGGGTAGGAAGCAACCTGGGGATTATTGCAGAAACAAGTTTAATAAATTATAAACATTATAATGTTTTATTGAAATGAAACTCTTTCATTTTCCCAATGTCTTGAGATTGCCTTGAAATCTGATGAGTTGTAAAGCTAGAGAAGCAGGATAGATGGAAAACAGGAGATGGACTAAGGAGGAGATACTGGACAAAGCCAAAGAAAAATTGGCAGTAGGAAATAGCATATTGTTCAACTCAGTTCAGTTCAGTCACTCAGTTGTGTCTGACTCTTTGTGACCCTATGGACTGTAACAGGCCAAGCTTCCCTGTCTATCACTAACTCCCACAGCTTGCTCAAACTCATGTCCATCAAGTCAGTGATGTCATTTAACCGTCTCATCCTCTGTTGTCCCTTTCTCCTCCTTCTTTCTATCTTTCCCAGCATCAGAATATTTTCTAATGAGTCAGTTCTTCGCATCAGGTGGCCAAAGTATTGAAGCCTCAGCTTTAGCATCAGCCCTTCCAATGCAGCCATGAAATTAAAAGACACTTACTCCTTGAAAGGAAAGTTATGACCAGACTAGACAGCATATTAAAAAGCAGAGACATTACTTTGCCAACAAAGGTCCATCTAGTTAAGGCTATGGTTTTTCCAGTGGTGATGTATGGATGTGAGAGTTGGACTATAAAGAAAGCTGAGTGCCAAAGAATTGATGCTTTTGAATTGTGGTGTTGGAGAAGACTCTTGAGAGTCCTTTGGAACTGCAAGGAGATCCAATCAGTCCATCCTAAAGGAGATCAGTCCTGGGTGTTCACTGGAAGGACTGATGCTGAAGCTGAAACTCCAATACTTTGGCCACCTGATGCGAAGAGCTGACTCATTTGAAAAGACCCTGATGCTGGGAAAGATTGAGGGCAGGACGAAAAGGGGATGACAAAGGATGAGATTGTTGGATGGCATCATTGACTCGATGGACTTGGTTTTGGGTAGACTCCGGGAGTTTGTGATGGACAGGGAGGGCTGTTGTGCTGTGGTTCATGGGGTCACAAAGAGTTGGACATGACTGAGTGACTGAACTGAACTGAACTTACAATGAATATTCAGGATTGATTTCCTTTAGATTGACTGTTGTGACCTCTTTGCCATCCAAGGGGCTCTCAAGAGTCTTCTCCAACACCACAATACAAAAACATCAATTTTTCAGTGGTCAGCTTTCTTTATGGTCCAACTTTCATATCCGTACATGACTAATGAAAAAACCATAGATATGATTATACGGACATTTGTTGGCAACGTAATGTCTGTTTTTTAATGTGCTATCTAGGTTTGTCATAGCTTTTCTTCCAAGGAGCAAGTGTCTTTTAATTTCACGACAGCAGTCACCATCTGCAGTGATCTTGGAGCCCAAGAAAATAAAATCTCTTACTGCTTCCATTGTTGCCCCATAATTGACAGTAGGAAATAGTGTATCATTGTTGTTTAAGTACTAAATATTTACAGTGCACCAAACTTTATGTCAGGTTTTTTATAAACATTTATTACTCCTTGGACTACATATGTAAAGAAGCAAGTGTTAAAGCCATTGCACAGTGAAAAGGTAGATATTGATTAGGAAGCCTTCCATCCAGAAGACAAGTTTCAGAAGAAATTTGACAAAAGTGGAGTGATGAAGGGGAACTAAGCTGCTATGATATACCAGCCTGCATTAACTGTTTTATCTAACTGTATCACATAAAATTCTGACAATGCTCTTTCAAAGGTGATATTTGCTATTTCTGATTTTACATGAGAGAAATAATACACTCAGAAAGACACACTAACTTCCCTAGATCACATAGCAAGATAGTACTATAGCAGGGGCTCATATTTAGATTTGTCAGTCTGCCAGTGCCTGTAGTTTCATGACACCTCAGTGCTTCCTCACCACTGCTTCTCCCTTGAATTGATTTCTAATGTCAGTTATTTGAAATGCTGAGTTTCTAACTTATTCACTCTAAGGCGCAGACTGTCAGCTCTCTCTATAGTAGTTCTGTCCCAATTACCTAGGTAAATGGTACTGTATTAGGCAATAACTTACTAAAGGGTACTCTTACTGTCAACTTTCACTCCTAAATTTGGAGAAAAAGTGCTTCATTTTATTTTCCCTAAATTCCAAAACTCTGGCTAAAGTGCAACCAAATTTAGAATGCAAACAAAGATTGTTGTTGTCTCGTTAATTTGATTTGAACTCTTGTTAGTTTTTCATTTATTATGTAACTTCTTGGTTTGTAGGGGACATAATTTTAGAGAATATTTATAGATTTTGTGCCAATTTTAAAACCCTACATAAGGTGTAGAGCATTCATATATAATCCTAATGTGAGTTCATGGCTCTAAGATAAAAGTAATTTTATCATTCTGATAGGAGAGGTGACCAAAATGCAAAGAGTAATATAAACATATATTGTTGTTTGGGTCATTGTGTGTACCACTGGATCTTTCCAGCTTTCATTTCTCAGAAAGAAAATTTAATCAAATTATTTTTGCCCACTGCTACAATAAGTATTATAGAGGGTTTCGCTGTTTCAGTTTCTAAATATAGCAATCTTCTTTGATTAGGCTGATCTATAAACTATTGATATCTATATAATGTATGCTACTTTCTGTGCAGAATCTCATGACAAAGTCATTTTGACTTTTGAGAGAAGGATAATGATACAGTCAATTTACTATAGGTTCGGTTCAGTTCAGTTCAGTCACTCAGTCATGTCCGACTCTTTGCGACCCCATGAATCGCAGCACGTCAGGCCTCCTTGTCCATCACCAACTCCCGGAGTTCACTCAGACTCATGCCCGTCGAGTCAGTGATGCCATCCAGCCATCTCATCCTCGGTCGTCCCCTTCTCCTCCTGCCCCCAATCCCTCCCAGCATCAGAGTCTTTTCCAAGGAGTCACCTCTTCGCATGAGGTGGCCAAAGTACTGGAGTTTCAGCTTTAGCATCATTCCTTCCAAAGAAATCCCAGGGCTGATCTCCTTCAGAATGGACTGGTTGGATCTCCTTGCAGTCCAAGGGACTCTCAAGAGTCTTCTCCAACACCACAGTTCAAAAGCATCAATTCTTCAGCGCTCAGCCTTCTTCAGTCCAACTCTCACATCCATACATGACCACAGGAAAAACCATAGCCTTGAGTAGACGGACATTAGTCGGCAAAGTAATGTCTCTGCTTTTGAATATGCTATCTAGGTTGGTCATAACTTTTCTTCCAAGGAGTAAGCGTCTTTTAATTTCATGGCTGCAGTCACCATCTGCAGTGATTTTGGAGCCCCCAAAATACAGTCTGACACTGTTTCCACTGTTTCCCCATCTATTTCCCATGAAGTGATGGGACTTGATGCCATGATCTTCGTTTTCTGAATGTTGAGCTTTAAGCCAACTTCTGTTATATGATGAACAGATACAGAATAGCAATATTTTAGGGCAGATGAATGCATCATTTTATTTAAAAGCAAAGAACACTTATATCCCTTGTATTGTTTTTTTTTTCTTAAAATATTTACATTAGCAATGTTATCCTTTAGTTTTGGTAAAACAACATTTTTTTCTTATAAACAACACAATTGGAGTCTGAACTTGATTGAATTTCATCTTAAGAGTTAAGCCTATACTATCATACAAGGGGAG